>APFE030967992.1:360076-408250 GCA_000404065.3 Pinus taeda | reverse complement strand
AATGTGCATGCATTGTGAGGGTGAGGGTGAGGGTGAGGGTGGGGGTGGAGAGTGCTAATGTGCAATGTGTGGGGGTGGGGAGTGCTAATGTGCGTGAGGGTGGGGGTCCACCACCCCCACCCTCAGGGGCAACAGCCAGTCCTCCCTTTCTATTATCCATCAAAATGAAGAGACACAACCTACAGCAGATCCGCTGTAATATCCCCTGTTTTCTCTTACAGTCTCACCTCTCTGTTTCTCGCTCAGAGAATACACTACTATTACACAGCCTCAATACAATGCCCTCATACAAAGAGAGGAGTTTCCTTTTAGGGAAAAAAACCATAAACTAAACATAAGTTCTACTGTCAGATCATCCGCCTAATGAACAGCCCAAATTGACTAGAAATTACTATACTTTTACAAGGCAATTTTAAATCTGTTTTTAGTTTTGGGGGTGCTACCCGCGATCCTCCGCCAGGACGCTTGCCCCGGACCCCCAGCCCGGGGGTCGGCCCCCGGAGCCCCCCCAATGTGTAGTGGTGTACAAACTTCCTAGGGTATACATTCAGCTAAAACAAAGACCTCTAAATAATCATGCTCCACACCCAACAGAATAGTGTGTCGCGGACCTCCGGGCAGTACAGGAACAGTTGGAGGGGCTCTGTGCCAAGATCGCCGCACCAGCATAGTGACTCGATGATTGTGTTGGAGGCCTATTGGGCATGAAATCCCCCCACAGCAGGTTTTGGGGCTCAAAGCTCAAGTTTCGGTCAAAGGTTTTGTAAGACTCTGCGAATTGCGGGCGGAGCGCGAAGTAGAGGTTAAGTCATAGGGTTGTCCACCCTAAAGTAATGTAATGTAATGTAAATTCATGTAAGCCTACCCATGGTCCGCGGACCATGGAATTGTATAAATAGAGGGAGGCTCTAAGTTGTAAAGAGAGTCAATGAGAGAGTAAGTAGCGAAGGAATGGTTCGAGCTTAGAGTAGGATTCTAAGTGTATTGGGTCATAGTAGTAGAAAGAGGCTCTGCCACTGAGTGCGCAGAAACCTAGTAGAGTCCGCAACTGAGTGCGCAGGGCGGTGTCGAGTCTATAAGCGGGATTGAAGATTAATAAAGAGAAGTTGATTCTTATTTCTGTGTATTTGTTGTGCATTATCTTCTTTATGTTTGTATTAGTTTATGTATCACGCGCACTGATATGATTGTTGAATATGCTATAATAACCCTAAATCTTACACACACAAATTAAGTAATCAGTTAATTAGCAAAGAACTTGGGTATTATACAGATCGTACCCCGAGTAGGGTTGCACAAAAGTTGCACCGCAGGTTGCAAAGGGATCACAAGTGCTCGTAGCGACAGGTCAAACCGCGGACCTCCAGAAGCCCATCAGACATCCCAATGGTGCAGAAACCTGGTTCTAGCACCCTCCCATACTACTTTGGGTTAGACCTCAGTCCGCACTCTGTGGATAGTTTCCGAAAGGGCCAGTGGTACCCGGATTTGCTTGGCTAAATCACCTTTGAACTTGGGTCAAGCCCATACAAGAAAACAAAGTGGTGGTTTAAGGATGACAACCAACACTTGAACGCTTAGTGCAGTTCTTCGAACTCTTCCAAATTTGGCATGAAGCTGAAGTCTTCTGCTAGAGGAAATGCTCCTAATGTTTTGAAAAGGGAGACTTTCAACATGGAAAGGGAAGTCCCACCCTACATAAAAAGGGAGAATCTCAACCTGAAAAGGGAGGTCTCAACCTGCAATGGTTTAAGGATGACCACCAACTCTGGAATACTTAAGGAAATTCTTGGAACTCTTCCAAAACTAGCAAGAAGCTGAAGTCTTCTACCAGAGGAAGTGTCCCCAATTATTTGAAGAGAAGTCTCAACCCCGCATGGATGGTTTAAGGCTGACTACCAACCGAAAGCATGCTCGGGGGCATCTTTGTCTTTGGCTACAACTCTGAATTTGGTATGACAGGTTGTGGCTCAAGCTCGCTTGATGTGGATTTGAAGCTTGTATCATTTTTTTTTAAAATAGCTGAGTCGACTCCGACTCGACCGAGTTACACTGAGCCAATGCTTAGATGGGTCGGCTCGGTGGCTGAAATGGAATGGATGGCCGGGTTATTATCGAGCCAATGATTGACTCGATCGACTCGATAACAACTCCGCTGACTCGATAATGACTCGACCATCTCGGTAACAACTCGGTCGGCTCAGCTCTTTGACAAAAGTCATGAAGCACATTTGTCAAAAGTTGTTTCGCATCCTACATATCAATAGTTGGGTTGTTGTTTATTGTATATTTATAGCCCTAAAGTAATCTATCACTGTGAGAAAGTTTTGAAAATTACAAGGCCGAAGTATGGTTATCCTATTGGCATGAATTAGAAAACTGAAACAATGCATTGAGCCATACAATGTTTTAAAAAGGCAAGCATTCTGGCAATGGATTAATAAATACATATTTAGCTCTGATTGTTCTGGAGCTTGACCAGAATTAAATCAAGGGTTTTGAGACTTCACTAGGGGCAGAGAATTGGTATTATTGTTGTTGTAGTCTAGTGATTGTCCTTAGACTGAGCAAAAAAAGAATCCTGGCTTTGGTGGCTGAGTATGAACTTTGTATTGGACAATGCACTAGGTGCCATTTTGATATACTAGATATATTCATGAGCCTACTTTGATCGTATGTTGTCTTCTCTCTATATTCTAAAGATTTGTGTTTGGAAACATGAATGAAAATCTTTAAAATTATGTTTTTTATAAAACAATAAATATTTAATGTATTTTTTACAATGACCGACTCAATGAAATCAAACGTCGAGTCGATACCGAGTCGGAGTTGGAGTCGAGGCCAACCCTCGGCCATTTTCGAACCGGAGTCGGAGTTTTAAAACATTGGCTTGTATATGACCATCACTTCCCCCCCTATCAGATACAAGGTGAGAAGATGGAGAAAAATCAACTGCAAGATTGTTCAATACTCTAGAACAAGTTCTAGCATATGACTAAAATATCTTCTTGGTTTTTGATGCCCATTGTCAAGAAGCAATCCATCCAAGGTGAATTTTTGTTCTTACAGGAGGCTTGTTTTGAAGCATATGTGTGAAGAATGAGTACATTGACCACAATGTTTGCATGGATAAATATCAAAACAGTGATCTTTTATATGGCCAACTCGGTCATATTGTTGGCATTTAACAATTTTTGGCTACGAATGGGGAGAAGCAAAATCTAGAACATGTGAAAGTGAACTATCATGAAGGAATTCAGCACTTTGAAACTAGATGGGCTTTGAGTAATCTGGAATATGAAAGGATACATCATTTTCATATCCAAGAACAATTTTGTTCTTGTTATGGGCAAGCTCTTCCCAAGGTTTGATGATGGGCTTGGGAAGTGCAAGCTAAATTTCTGCATTTGCACGTAACTTTGTGTCTTCATTGGGCACTGGGTCTGAATCAACTGCAACATTATTGACTTGTTGCTTATGGAAGTTTGTCTCAATGTTCTCATCAGAAATAGGTTCAGAATGATGACTCCATTGTTGTAATTATTTTGGCAGCTGAGATTCAAGCTCAAAAAAATCTGTTTTTTCTTGTGTATTCTACAGACATGTTTGAATGTCAACAAGAGTGGTTTTGTTGATTTTGATTGTGTTGCCAATAGTGGACACAATTAGAGCTCCCAATAACTCCAATAATCCATGAATTTTGTCATTATTCAAACAATTCAATTCAACAAATGACCACAAATGTACTTGTAAAGGAAGATAGCTAGCAATGCAATATTTTTCAAAATTAAATGTGCCCATTGATAAGAGGGAAATCCACTCAGATCCAATCAAAGAAGGATAATCCCATTACTATTTGAAGACTCCTCTCAAATTCAAAGCATAAGAAATAATGTCACCACAAACCTAAAGACCAATTTTAGCCTAGACCATAAAATAACAGAATAATTGGTATTATGTCTTGTAGTGGGGCAAAATTCCAGCGACGACCGTTTTAATCTACATTGGCACTCTCTTCACCAGTTTGAACACCTTTTCTCAACAAGCACAAAACAGAGTTCTCTTCAAAAAAATGGGCTCTACCTAAACTATGTATATTTGACGGTGGTCGTGTATGGTTTGGCTTCGCCCCCTTCTCCTTCCAAAAGGTTGACTATGTAAAATGGTTGCACACGTCCTAAATGTTGTGAACTGTACATGTTCTTTTTTCCATCGTGAACTATAAACATTGCAGGGCCAAAAATCTAATCATGTTCTCTGAGCAGTTCCCTGAAAATCCTCACAGAAAGTTCTTTATTTTTTATACTTACAGTATTGTTTTACATGAGCGAGACCTCAGTGAGAGAGCCACGAACGTTGCGTGTTCACGTCGGGTTCGTGTCAATCTATGGGATTCTCATATGTTCTCTGTGGAAAACTGTGAGATTTATGCTCAGATGGCAGTGGCGTCTGCAGGAGAAACCGAGTGTCGGTTGGTTGACGATCTATGCCTCGGTGTTGTTGGGTGTTGTCTTCGAAGTTCTGCCCATGGTGGCCATGCTCGCCGCTATAGTTTTGGCCATGCTTACAACGTGGATTACAATACTCGTCCTCCTCACCTTCACCAGGAAGCTGATACGGCACAGTGAAGGGAGGTCACCAACGTGGCAGTGAGAGGCTTTAACCAACAACAATACCACCGTGTCCAAAACAATTCGAAAACCAATTTGCGGGTAGGCCACAGAAGCTACTTTTGGGATTCCTTCCTTCAATGTGGACGAGGAAATGAAGTTCAAAGAATTTTCTCAAAGGCCTAATTCATATACCAAGCTCTATGCCATGGTTGCTCCATCTATATTTGGCCATACTGATGTTAAGAGGGCAAAGGACTATGGTATGATAATATATGAACCGAAGGGAGATATATGCCAACACAATCACATTTTATAAATTTATCATGCCAACACAGGTGCGAAAAGGTATTGTAGAGATGATGTTGGAGCAGCGATGGTATGGATGCCGCAACACAGGATTTACCAAAAAACACAGTGACGCAATATCAAACGACACAACACAGTGATAGTACTCAACACTATCAAGATAATTTGAATGATGTTACCTTATTTTGATACCAATCTATTAATTTTAGATACGTTTTATGCTTAGACCAATTTATTTCAATTTTCATAGTTAGCTCAATATATTTTCCAGAATAGCAATCACATCAGCATTAAAGTAAACTGCAGATAGAACATAAACATATATTGCAAAAGACAAGCCAAGAAAAGAAGACACAAGATGTGGCACTAGCCAAGGACAAACCCCAATGTGGGTAAACCCTTGATCAATGCTTCTTATATGTTCTTCAATAGTTCAACAGAGAGAGAGAGAGAGAGAGATAGGACATTTACAGCAGAAGTCAACACTTTGACTTGTCTAGATAAGAGTATAGATCATCTCTAAGAAGATGATAAATGAGATGAGTTGAAGATATGTTTCTTCAACTGATTCTCCAAGGTGACTCCTTCACCTATCATTGTGTTGCATCTCGTCATCACGCTGCACCTCACCGTGTTGCATCATGATGCACTGTTGTCCCATGTGTCATTGTTGAACCATGTTGTCATACAGCATGTCTCATGTGCTTGCAGTACCATGCTTGTTGTTGTGCCATGTGCCTTTTGTGATGTCACAACTACTATCCCACTTAGCCTTGCCATACCTAACAGTTGTCCCATATGTCTAAGCATACCTTGTTGTTGTCCATGTGTCTTAGCAACATTATGCTTGATGTTCCATGCATCTTAACATACCTTTTCGTTGTCCAATATATCTTAGCAGCACTATGCTTGTTGTCCCATGCATCTTAACATACCTTGTTGTTGTCCCATACATGCTAGCAGCACTATACTTGTTGTCCCATGCATCTTAACATACCTTGTTGTTGTCCCATACATCTACTATCCATGCTTGCTGCTATCTAATGAGTTTACAACACCATGTACCTTTGTTTACATGTCACAATCGTTGTCTTGCCTTAACGTTCTTTTGTTGTCCCATTTATTATACATCGATCCCTTTTAGCTCCATGCTTGCCATGCTTACCATCTGTTGTTTCACCATGCTGCACTATTGTACTACATCACAGGTTAGGGCATCACCCTACAACCCTTATTCTCCATACAATTCAACAAGACAACCTTCTAAAGACTATGGTTCTCTAAGGGAATAACCCTCCACATCTATGCTATTCCTTTTGGCTTGTTTAACTGTGGTTAAGGCCAAACTGTCCCTATAACGCCTTCACGCTGTCTAAGGAAGCCTCTTCGTTGTTCCTTTGATCCTTTATACGGCAGTTAAGATTCTGTTGTCCACACAGCCCTTCACGTTGTCTAGGGAAGGCTACACATTGTTCCTTTTGACCCTTCATGCTACGGCTAAGACTCTCTTGTTTGACTACGGTTGGGGTTGAATTAGACCAACGTTTAGGGCTGGATTAGACCATTGTTTAGGGTTGCCTTGAGCTCTGCGTTTGGGCAACCTTTAGTCTGCGTCTAGGGTTACCTTCCATCTGCGTATAGGGCAACCTCTTTTCCTCCAACGTCCAGGGCTTCCACTCCTAGATTTCTCTTCCACTAAAACCCAAGACAAGTGGAGTGAAATCAAGATAGAAGTGTGTGTATAAAATAACTCTCAAGTCATCTCCTTTTATACTAAAACGTTGAACACATGTGGGGTTTATTTGGTTGTTGGCCAACCTTGATGAATTCCTAGCATAGGGAGTACGGTAGATGCAACAATGCGTCCATCGATAGTACTACTATGATCCCTAACCCCATTTCCTTTCTCATTGGCCAAATGAAAAGTACTTCCCATGAGTCTCGGACTACATGGGTAGGATGCCTCGACAGGAGAACCATTCATCATGTCCCTAAGTCGCCTCGGGGTATCACAGGGGAAGGCTGAGCCATTCACCCTATACATAGTGCACCATTAGGGGAGGGTGAGTCGCCCTATGGTCATGTGTTGCTCCAATAGTACCCCAAGCCCCACGAAGCTCCCAGAGCTCAATGAATGCAACATGTAGGACCCTCATAAGAAGGTCTCTCAACGACTCCAATTCGCTCGGGAAAGTCACAAATTTGACCATTCCCCAGGGCTTTGACAGAATGTTTGCGACCTATACATCAATCTCAATGCGATAAAGCATCCTCGCTCATCGACATCCATATCCTAGATAAGGTAGTATCTGATGTCTATATACTGCAAAAGTCATAGAATACGGGATTCCTCAACAATCGAATCCCCCTCTAGTTGACACAGAAGATCACGGTGGTATCCATCATGTGTACAAACAGCGCACTTAATAGCTCCCGCAACCAAGCGGCTTCACACGAAGTCATACTCATAGCTATGTATTCAGTGTCAGCGGTGCTCAAAGCAACCGTCTTATGCTTCCTGCTCATCCAAGATATTGAGTAGAACCCAAAGGGAATCAGCGCTCAAAAGTTCTCTTGAGAGTTAGTGTTCGAATAATCATGCAGCTTCATATTTCCAGAAGCGTATCTCAATCTATGAGAGATTGTGCCCCGAAGATATCTCAGAAGATTCTTAGCACCAATCCCGTGAAGATCAACCATATATGAGCTCATTATGCTAACTACAAAACATATATCCGGACAAGAGTTCACCAAGAACATCAACGCGAATGAGTTTATGAAACTCAGAGGCATTTCCCAAATCTGGTCTGGCATCACTACCATATAACTTCTAGAAGTTAAGATCCTCGAGGTAGTCACGGCTTGCAGTTTACCATTCCACATCCTTAGTAGGTGCCAGAAATAGGTCATCCTTAGTAGGTGCCAGTATGAGAGGTCTATCATCCACAACCTTCGAGCAATGGTTTGGATCGGCTTCACTCCTCGTGAATCTCAGCTTCATCAGACAGCTACCAATCGTCTGATACTATGCCCAGGGAGTTAAGCTTCAAGCCATAGACGGCTTTCTTCCACCTGCATACGTGAGATTCCTAATCATGAATCTCAAACCCCTCGCGTTGTTCCAAACCTGTGGACCTGCTACATGAGGGGAATGGTCCCCTTGTAGTATTTTCCTTCGATATATCTTAGACATGTACTTTCATGCTCTTTTTTGAATTCAGGGATCCCTATCACGATCTGACTCATAGACGTTCGGTGTTGTGTCAATGGACATGGTCCCCAGTGGACTTCCTGCAACTTGATACAACCCTGAACTCAAAAACATATTTGAAAATTCTATTTTCAAACACATACCTTTCCATTGATGAGTGCCACCCTGTAACCTTTGACTTCCATTGCTGAAATGGACACCAGGTTCTTCTTGCGATCAGGTACATAAAAGAGATTACGTAAATGAATAAAGTTACCCCCATTCAATTGAGGGGTAACATTCCCTACGCCCTTTCCGCGATAGGTAGCATCGACTCCAAGTATAATCCCACGATTGTTTCCATCTCTACCAAATTAGAGAGTGCGCCCTTCTATCCGATGAAATGCCTTGAAGCACTACAATCAATAAGCCAGATTCCCAAAGAATCTGAAGGATACGGCCAATACAATATAACAATTCTTTAGCTTATCAGAAAGAACATTTGATTCTTCATACCTGGGGTTCCTTGCTTTCATTGAAGAGTTGGCCATTTCCTTGATGACCTGCATTACCTGTCATTCCTTTGATCATTGAAGATGTCCCTGGAATGATTGTTATCTTCATCAAGATATGTGTCTCTGTCATTCGGACACTCCCTCACATAATGGACGAACTTATTGCAACCAAGGCAATTGTCTTTCCTTCCACCCTTAGATCCGGACTTCCCAATGAAGTGATCTTTAGGTTGGCCATCAGAAACATCTGTTTCGCCATTCTGATAATATTCTCTACTTCAACTTCACCCTCAATGAATTTGAAGAGGGATGAGGAATCCACTGATCTTTTTGTCCTTTCCCAACTGTCTTCAGTGATTGCTCTTTCACTCTTGCTTGGGCATGGTCTTCACCTCAGCTCCGATTCCATGTTAATTTTAGGTTAGTTCTATGCTTAGAGCAATTTATTTCAATTTTCACACTTAGCTCAATATATTTTCCAGATTAGGAATCACATTAGGATTAAAGTAAACTGCAAATAAAACATAAACATAAATTGCAGAAGACAAGCAAAAACAAGAGGACACAAGATGTGGCGCTAGCCAAGGACAAACCCCAATGTGGGGAAACCCTTGATCAATTCTTCTTATATGTTCTTCAATAGTTCAACAAAGAGAGAGAGAGAGAGAGCAATAATACATTTACAACAGAAGTCAACACTTTGACTTATCTAGATAAGAGCATAGATCATCTCTGAGAAAATGATAAATGAGATCAGTTGAAGACATGTTGCTTCCACTGATTCTCCAAGGTGACTCCTTCACCTATCATCGTACTGCATCTCGTCATCATGTTGCACCTCATCATGTTGCACCATGTTGCACCCATCATCTCAATGATGGACCTCATGATTGTTGCACCTAATGTTGCATTGTTGTCCCATGTGCCATTGTTGAACCATGTTGTCATACAACATGTCTCATGTGCTTGCAGTGCCATGCTTGTTGCTGCTATCCATGTTGTCCATGATAGCCATGATGTCCATGCTAGTTGTTGTACCATGCTTGTTGTTGTACCATGTGCCTTTTGCCATGTCACAGTTTTTGTCCCACTTAGCCTTGCCATACCTAGCAGCTGTGCCATATGTCTAAGCATACCTTATTGTTGTCCATGTGTCTTAGCAGCGTTATGCTTGATATTCCATGCATCTTAACATACCTTCTTGTTGTGCAATACATCTTAGCAGCACTATGCTTATTGTCCCATGCATCTTAACATACCTTGTTGCTATCCCATACATGTTAGTAGCACTATGTTTGTTGTCCCATGCATCTTAATATACCTTGTTGTTGTCCCATACATATGCTATCCATGCTTGTTGTTATCCAATGAGTTTGCAGCACCATGTACCTTTGTTTCCATGTCACAACTGTTGTCTTGCCTTAGCATTCTTTTGTTGCCCCATTTATTATACAGTTGTCCCTTGCAGCTCCATGCTTGCCATGCTTACCATCTGTTGTTTCACCATGCAGCGCTACTATATTGCATCACAGGTTAGGGCATCACCCTACAACCCTTATTCTCCATACAATTCAGCGAGACAACCTTCTAAAGACGACGGTTCTCGAAAGGAATAACCCTCCACGCCTATGCTATTCCTTTTGGCTTGTTTAACTGCAGTTAAGGCCACGCTGTACCTACGGCTCCTTCACACTGTCTAGGGAAGCCTCTTCATTGTTCCTTTGACCCTTTATACGGCGGCTAAGACTCTGTTGTCCACACAGCCCTTCACGTTGTCTAGGGCAGCCTACACGTTGTTCCTTTTGACCCTTCATGTTGTGGCTAAGACTCTCTTGTTTGACTGCAGTTGGGGTTGAATTAGACCAACGTTTAGCGTTGGATTAGACCATCGTTTAAAGCTACCTTTAGGTCTGCGTTAGGGCAGCCTTTATTATGTGTCTAGGGTTGCCTTCCATCTGCGTCTTGGGCAGCTTCTTTTCCTCCAACGTCTAGGGCTTCCCTCCTAGATTTCTCTTCCACTAAAACCCAAGACAAGTGGAGTGAAATCAAGATAGAAGTGTGTGTATGAAATGACTCTCAAGTCATCTCCTTTTATACTAAAACGTTGAGCACATGTGGGGTTTACTTTGTTGCTGGCCGACCTTGACGAATTGTCTTATAACACAAATAAATTCATAACTCTATGAATACTTATCCGAATTGGATGATCTTTAGATCAATCTTACACCTCTCGATGAGAGGGATCCAAGAAAAATATCAGCTGCCATAAATAAGATGACCCACGTGGAGTTTGGCCCTAGTTGTCAATTTTAACACAATCCCTCGGAAAATCCCAACCAGCGATCAAATTCCGACAATGGCAGATGATCTGGTAGTTTGAATTCCAGCAAATTCGGCCACGATTTTCTCGAGTTTGAATTCGTCCCGATGTCACAATCTGTTATGCAAACAATTCGAACTTCTTAAAGCTTAAACCTCTACCTCATCCAGCGCGTTTGGTAGAAGAGCTAGACTTGCAGTATGAAGAAATCCAAAGGCTTCTTGCAGAGAATAGGCGACACGCTGCAACACAAGTGGATTTGTGTCAAGAACTTGTTACTACTCAGGATGAATTACACTGTCTCAATGGATTGTAGGCAATGGAGCCCTCGAGGGTTGAGGTTATGCACTTGCTTGTTGATACTCAAAAACTAAGTGCCTCTCGTCAGTAATTATGAAAGCGCAAGTTTGATAGAAGGGCTCTGGCCAAATGAAGCGACAGTGAACAGGTAAGAGATGAAACACAAAGGTAAGAATAATAAATCTAATGAGCATAAATAGAGAATGAGCGTTACAATGTCAGAAACCAAAGAACATTAAATAGAATGGCACAGAGAGAAAATAAATGGTTTCCTAGAAGAGCGCCTAAGCAGAGCAAATATAGGTGACAAGCCAAATAGAGAAATTGCAATCAAATTCTGGAAAAGATGTAGAACATAAAACTTACACAATTAGCCAAAGACAAGAATGCACAGGTTTACACAGGCCACAAAAACAAGTGACTCACAAAATATTGAACAAGTTATGAACATACCAGCTCTGATACCGTATTAAACACATACATGGCGAAGGCAAAATATGAAAGATAAACATTAGATTGCATATATTATTCCAATGTTATATATAATTGATTGGAGTGACCCTTGGTTTCATATTCCAAGTGGTCCCTTGGACTCCCTCTAGCTGTTCAGCTTCCACACCAACCCTTAGAGGCTTACGTGGCCAACAAAAAGGTAGCAATGACACTCTGAAGTGGTTATTGATTTTGATGGCCTTCAAAATAGTCTACTCTACATGCAGGAAACAACTTACGAGGAAGAAACTAAAGTAATAAATGGGCAAGTGAAAATCACTACTAAATCGATCAACGAAGAAAAAATAAAATAAAATAAACCACCATAATAATCCTTCGTACGCAATAAAGGTGCCATTAGAAAGTCACAAAATTGGTTACAGGAGGTTGATTTAGCGGCTGACTCCATAACTAGTTTGTTGTTGGATGCAGATAAAAACTGGTCACGTGAAATGCAACAATTGCCCACTAACATTGACCACCTCACAGTGAAAAGAACATTTACAAGAAAACAAAGAGCAAATCCAAGCCCATTCAAGCTTTGGACTCAAATAGATCAATGACACTGAACACCATGAGATAGTCATGGTAGGAATCCTAAACTTCAAAAGCCAAACAAATCTCTTTTGAGATTTTCACTCTAAAAGAGGTTTACACCTCAATAGATTTGATCCCTCTTGGGGATTGGTAGATTCAGAGGGATTGTTAGATTCAAAGTTAAAATAGATCTGGGTTGGTTCAATTATTAATTATAATTATTAATTTTATTTTTTTATTTATTTTATTTATTTTATTTATTTTTATTTTTAATAATTTGATTGACTCAAAATGTTGTATAACTATTATAATTACTATTTTACTATATTATATTATTTTATTTTATTTTATGATCTCTTCCATACTGGATTGGAGAGCACCTCTCAACGCAATGATTTGCAATAGTGCACTGTGAGAACCTATCATATAATCAACCTGCCTTATGCATAGCTATGCCACATTTAAACCTGATGTGCAATTTAAACCTGATCTGCGACAATAGTATATACTTGAAAGGTATAAATAAAAGCTCTGTAACCCCAACTGTCCACTGTGACCATCAGACCAACCTCCCAATTACCTGAAGTCTTCACTGTCGCTAAATATAATTAGTTAGCTCATTATAAGATTGTCTACCTCTATTACACTACAGTGCCAGAGTTCACTAAAACAATTAACACTGAATACCTGGGTGTAACAAACTCATCTAACCTTAGGTTGTTCATTCGGTAAAGACTAATCATGTGAATAGTACGCATTAGATTGCATATATTATTCCAATGTTACATATATATAATACATTCGAGTGACCCTTGGTTTCATATTCCAAGTGGTCTCTTGGACTCCCGCTCACTGTTCAGCGTCCACACCAACCCTTAGAGGCTTAGGTGGCCAACAAAAAGGTAGCAATGAGACTCTGAAGTGGTTATTGATTGTGATGGCCTTCAAAATAGTCTACTCTACACAGGAAACAACTTACGAGTAAGAAACTAATGTAATAAAAGGGCAAGTGAAAATCACTACTAAATCGATCAACGAAGAAAAAATAAAATAAACTAAACCACCATAATAATCATTCGTACCCAACAAAAGTGTCATTAGAAAGTCACAAAACTGGTTACAGGAGGCTGATTTAGCAGCTAACCCTATGACTACTTTGTTGAGGGATTGGTAGATTCAAAGTTAAAATAGATCTAGGTTGGTTCAATTATTAATTTTATTTTTTTATTAATTTTATTTTATTTTTATTTTTATATATTTGATTGACTCAATGTTGTATAACTATTATAATTAGTATTTTACTATATTATATTATTTTATTTTTAAATAAAACCACCATAATAATCCTTCACCCAACAAGGTGCCATTAGAAGTGCACAAACTGGTTACAGGAAGCTGATTTTAGCAGCTGACCCGTAACTAGTTTGTTGAGGGATTTAGATTCAAGTTAAAATGATCTAGTGGTTCAATTATTAATTATTTTTTATTTTTATTTTTTATAAATTGATTGACTCAAAATTTATGTTACTATTATATTCTTTTATTATTATATTCTTTTATTTTATTTTATTTTTATGATCTCTTCCATATTGGATTAGAGAGCACCTCTTCGCCCAATGATATTCCATACTGGATGAGAGCACCTCTCGGCGCAATGATTTGCAACAGTGCAGTATGAGAACCTATCATATAATCAACAGCTCTCTTCGCCCAATGATATTCCATACTGGATGAGAGCACCTCTCGGCGCAATGATTTGCAACAGTGCAGTATGAGAACCTATCATATAATCAACCTGCCTTATGCATGGCTATGCCACATTTAAACCTGATGTGCAATTTAAACCTGATCTGCCACAATATTATATACTTGAAAGGTATAAATAAAAGAACTGTAACCCACCTGTCCTCTGTGACCATCGGACCAACCTCTCAATTACCTCAAGTCGTAACCGTCGCTAAATATAATTAGTTAGCTCATTATAAGATTGTCTACCTCTATTACACTACAGTGCCAGCATTCACTAAAACAATTAACAGTTAATACATGGGTGTTACCAGACTCATCTAACCTTAGGTTGTTCATTCGGTAAAGACTAATCATGCGGGTAGTAAAACCTCCAATGTCTTCCTGATTCAAAAGTTGCAATCAGTTCTTAATTCACAGCTCTATAGCCAGCCCTTGATTTACAATATTGGTAACATCTTGCAGTCCAAACAAATGAATGCAACTCTCGTTCCTTAAGATTGGCTGAAGCCCGAGTCAAAAAAAAGGTCCGACTGCTCTAGACTGGTTGCAGCCTTGTTCCATGTGCTGCAACCATGCTGCTCTCAATTGACCAGCAAATAGAAATGAACTTTTCATTTTTGTACGTATCCGTACTTGCTCCCCCTATATTCTTCCAGAAAATAATCCTAATGATAGTTAAGATGCCCATCTGTGCACCTTGTTCAAACCAAAACCCCATCTTTGCAATAAAACATGCCAATGCTTTAATATTTACAGTGTAAGTTCTGATGGAATTAGAGTGCAAGCTGTTCAGATGGGGTGCCTGTGCCAAGCCAGTGTTAATCAGCAGTAATTTACTTTGTTAATTTTGGTTCCTTGAGTCGTTCAAATCCTTTTGAGACATGTAATATCACCTCCCTGATTGATCCACATGTTTGGCAGTCCCAACTCATTTTATCCACTCTTCGACATAATTTCACAGTTTCCAGTCCTTTGTCCTACTGTTATACAAATCCCCATTGGCTCCCTCTCAAATTTGTTTTGAACAATTGTTTTCAGCTGTAAAAACCATCAAATATTGTTTGATCCTACCAAGACAAATTTTCTCCCTCCATTGTCAATTTCAGACCAAACAAATTCGTGTACCATCCACAGTTGGGAAGAAACCGTCCTTCTTCACTGCTGATGCCAGAGTTGTATCCTTGTAATCCACACTCCCTTAACACCACAGTAGCCACTCACCAGTAAATAGCAACCAGAAAATTCACTCCATCTGAAACTAGCTTTTAGTCCCCCACTTCTTGTTTCCCAGGAAAGCTTTTATCAATTTCTTTTACCTTCATTGCAGCATGCAAAGTTGCAACTATGAATCTGTCTTGTGCCCATTTCATAGAATTTGTTGAAATGCCTCTTCTTAGCAATGATAACTTATTGTAGGTCCAGTCGCAGATTCCTGCAACAACCTTTCTTAAACGGAAACCTCTCATTTTTTGCTGGAGAGGACTCTAAACTTCCGGGATGCATCACCCTAGAGAAATTTCAACATAAATAAACATTAAAATTTGCTATTCTTGATCTCTAAACTTACCTCACTTGAATACAAATAGTGTGATTGCAATCAAATGGATACCTTACTATACTCCAACACTATGCTCCAGGTTAATAAAACCCTCCTCTTTCGAATGAATTTTTTAGACCAGTTTCTCGTCAACCTAATCCCGAGTTCTTAAAAGAGAACGGTTGTCCATGCTACACCACCCTCAATTAAGTTCAACAAAGTGCTGGATTTATCCTTGACCTTTGGATTGTCCCCAGAGCCTTTTTCTCTGGTTTATCTGGTGGTTAGATTAAAAAGATCCATACCCATTGTGTCATTAGAATCAACACTAGCAGACTAGCAGCTAAAATAACGTTACTTCTAGGCTTAAGCGAATAGTAAATCAGACTCAATCTGAATAAAGATCAGGTTGTATGGATGCATTAATTATTTCTACATTACCTTTCGACATGGCATCTTTACTAGTCATGCCCATTCCAAGATTCTTGGAAGGAATTATAGCCCTCCATGAACAGATATTGCAATAAGGCATTATACATCAGCCAAAATAGGAATTGTATACCTCTGACCCCTAATCACCACGGAAATTCACCAGAACTGCCCTATAACAACAACATTCATTAGTCCCAAGAATTAGCTCAATCGGTCAAATCAAGTGCCTCGCCAATGGGAAGTCACAGAGTCGAATCCCGAAAGCTCTTGGGGTTAGGTCAGTAAATAGGCCGAGAGGTGTTGATGCCCTTCGGGTGGCGTCCACTCAGTGTTAAACAACCCTGGACGTAGCGGCTACCCACTGACCCGGGTATCTGTGAACCAGTATGTGAAAAAAAACAACATTCATTACAACTTTGTGTCTTTGTCCTCCATCGTAAAATGTACAAAAAGGGTTGTTGTCCTTGAATCTTTCGGCCTGCCTGTTCTTACACAACATTATATGAAGAAGAAATAAAACACTTTCAAACATATAAAATTTTCAGTGCATAATAGGCAGATCTGCACTCAGAAAATTAAATCCTAACAGCTATAACTTGAAAACTTAAACACCTATAAAACTAGTGGATTTTAATCACGAGCTCTCCACACAACAGCAGTATGAAAACACGAACAGCAAGCTACAGAATTTGCAGCAACCAAACAAATCTCTTTATTAGCTCATAAAATAAAACTGCAGCAGACTTGCTAATCACTAGCAAATGCAAAACTGAACGACTCTTGCTCTTATAGAGAAGAGGGCTTACAATAGATCTATACTTCATGCAGCCAGTTTGCAAGTGTCATACCCTAACCCTAGGCACCTAGTATAGAACATCTTGGACATGTGGATAGAACAGCCTAAAATAGACCTCCCAATGTTGGGAACCATGTCATACCAAGAATAGACTAAATCAGTATGCAATGCACTTACATCCCCCAGCTGCCCACCTGGGGCAATGCCACACACCCCATTACCGGTACCATAACAGCACAACAAAAATATAACATGACAGGAAAACATAGCAACATGGACAATAACCATAAATTAACATAATCAAGTTAAATCATCTGATAAAATTCGCCAATTAGCTGCAGACACTGGACGTACCACCCAACCATATAGACCACACCGCTCAAGTTCTTTCAGCAGCTGGTCACCCCCAAGTTGGGTGGCACATTTGCAGCTAGTTGGTGAATTTTATCAGATGAGTACTTTAACTTGATTATGTTAATTTATGGTTATCGTGCATGTTGCTATGTTTTCCGGTTATGTTATATTTTTGTTGTGCTGTTATGGTATTGATAAAACTGTGCATGGCATCACCCCAAATTGACAGCTGGGGGATGTTACAATTGGTATCAGCGCCCAGGTTGCAACGCTGGACATGCGTGGGCTGAAGATATTATGTTGGGCTGAGGACACAAAATGCAAAACTGAAAAATGCAAGTATGTCCACACACTAGTTGACAAAATATCTAAATCAGACAGTTCCCTACTTATACGTTCAGATGGGCCACAGCGTGGAGGTTTTTCTTTTATTTATCAATCAATGCAAAAGAAATGAATGAGTTCGCCCTTGCAGTGTCCTTAGGGCATATACAAGTCTGGCAGCTTAGGAACAAATAAAGTAAATCCTAAGTCACTGGGTTCAGCAAACTTGAAGCTTCAAGTTCAAAGTTTGCCGAACTTCAAGATAATTTGAACATATTTGTTCTTGTACACAATTTTAAATATAATTGAATGTGGACTCAAAAATGAACTGATTAGACATAAATTTATGGGAGTTTGTCCCAATTCAGTCAAATTAGCTTAAAGTACTATATTTATATATAGGTTGTCTAATCTAATCACCAAATTTTATGATCAAAATTTACAATATAAACTTTTGTTGAATTTTAAGCTCGTCAAAACTCAAACAAGTTGACTAAAGAGTAAATCCATGTCTCAGTTGTACAAACTGGAATTGAGTGAAATAACTTTGTGGGGATGTTACACTCCTCTCCTACAGAACTGTGCCATCTAAATCTGAATCTGCATGTTATTCTAAGTTTAGTACAGAACTGAACCAAACATGAGCAAAACACTAAGGACAGTTCCTTTCTCCACAATAACTCAGTTCGTTGCTTAGTCATGTTTGTTATAAAACCGTACCCTTCTGTTTAACCCCAAATTTACAATTACACAGTTACGTATATGTGCTGTTTACCTAGTTAATCTGGAAAAAGGTCCGATCCAGCATATTCAAGGTACATGGCATGCTTGTGTATTCTCCTATTTATTTCCCATGCTCCTTCAATCCGTATAAACAGCTTCATTTATTGTCAGAACACTTTTTGACACTGCTTTTCAATAGGTAACCCACTTTAACAGCCCTAACTGAGAGTGGTTTCTGGTCAGCTGGGAACTCAGTTTCTGGTACCAGAACCACCAGAGACCTGGAAACACAATTGCCTGCACTTCTACACTTTCAGACTGGAAGCTGCCATATGTTTTTGAGGATTTCGGACACATTCAAGGAAGATTCCAAGGGCTTCCTAGGTTTCACTGATGTCTTTTGGGGTTTCAACAAAGTATCATATTTCTGCTCCTACTATTTGCTGCTATCCCCTTCCCTGTCAGTTCCGTGGTTCCTAGCATTGCCCATGGATATCTACCCATATTTCCAGGCAACATTACCACAGAAACTCAATTGATTTCAGAAATAAAAAGAAAGAAATATGACTTCCAAACATGACCTAACAAATGATTACTAGTTGAAGAAACAATTCTGATTAAGAACGAACTGCTTAGTTCAAAAAATGATTGAAGTCCAAATTTTAGCTTAGAAGCAAAGCTTCTAACATAACAAATTATTACTGGTTGAAGAAACAATTCTGATTATGAAAGAAAAACTAAGTTCAAAAATAACGTTGAGATCAAATTTTAACATAGAAGCAAATCACTACCATATCTTAAAGGAGGGGATATGGAAATTCAAATTTTATCTAAGAATCTCAAAACATGTATTTCTGTGATAATGAGGTACAAATATGTAATTAACTAAGAATCCCAAAAACGATTGTTACTGTGGCAAAAGTGGTCACAAAATTGTAGCGAGCAGCAGCCATTTATCCTGACCAAATAATAGATTTTCGTACTACTGACAACATTGTTAGCATGTACCACATATTTCAATCAAGGCATTATTGTTAACAGAAATTCCATCCTTCGGTTGCCAGCACCCAATAATGCAGCTATATTATGATGTAGAACAACGCTTGTCAGTATCCTTACTACAAGTAACTTACAGACAATGTTGTAAATATATCAAACACATTAGTCAGAACCAAATTCTGGTGCACTCGTAATTTTGGTAATTTCTATCACTATCCCCATTTCAAAAGTATTTCTGTTGACACCATGTCAATTCAACAGAACATAGGCATACATGCTTCTCTCTCTATCGCCTTAAAACATTGGTCATTTTGGGACAGCTTTTGACATGTTTGAGACAAATAACTAAAATACTTCCCCTTATAAAAGTACAGTTTTAACCTGTACTTGGTTCCCAGGTTTGTGCACAATTCACAGCACAGACTCATATCTGACTCGAATATTGTACTTTCCACTATGTGCCTTAATTCAACAAACGGTGATTCTAAGATTACACTCTAGTGCTAGAATTTGGCTGGAAATGGGTTATGCAATTCAAATTTCATACCCATTCTTGACCGTAAGGAATTTATTAATCTCACTGACCAGTTTCATCAAGTTTTCACAATAATATAATTTGCCCCATACTTGAGACAGATAATCAGCTTTGCAACCTAAGCAAAAGTTTACAAAAAATTACATAGATTAATCTTCCTTCCTTTACAAGCAATCTAATTGCAAAGGTATTGTCGAACAAGATTGCCAACTGGAAATGAATCTGATTTATCAACCATAAGTTCCATTTCCAGAAGCCAAAAATAGATTGATTCCATTCTGCTTCAGAACAACATATTAACATATTTACATGTTACAGATTTGCAGGGTGGTCCTCCTCAGTTTAAGGCTGACAGCACCAGCAAAATGACTGCGACTTATTGCATGTGTCCCAAAGTCAGACTTAAGCTGTTAAAGTTCCCGAAAACAAGGCAAACTTCTGCTGGTACTATACCAATATGACCATACATGGATGATTCACAACTACTTCCAACCAATATTGTAGACATCGTTTCAGAAAATATACATCGAGGGTCTCGAAAGAACTTTATTGGAAATATATGGGTAAATATCACAAACTATCAACAAGAATAAAATTAGACCTGAAGAATTCTGAAAATAATGAACAAATAGGCAACATGAAAAACTCGGGAGAAATTGAAGATACTTGCAACAAACACTGCTTCCAACACCCAATCTACAACAATCCACAGAATTTTAAGATACTTACAACAATCTACAATACAACAAGCCATTTATACCATGCTGGCAAATATAACTTCAGTGTGCTAGAATTTGGCTAGAAATAGGTTATGCAATTCATACCATTCTTAATCATAAGGTATTTATTAATCCCACTGACCACTTTCAGTAATTGTCGCAATAATATATTGTATTGCCCCCATATCAGATTCGCTAGCACAGCAAAAAGCCCGCAGAAAATTATGGATTAATCTTCCTTATTTTACAAATAATGTAATTGTTTAGAGTATTGTCAGACATGATTACCGACTGGAAATGAATCTGACTTATCTACACAAATTTCCACTGCCAGAAGTCAAAAGAAGGTTGATTCCAATCTCCTTTAAATAATATATTTACATTCAAGGATAGTACAAATTCAAAGTGTATTCCTCCTTATTGTAAGGCTGACAGCACCAGCAAAATGATTGAGTGTTTGTGACCCAACTTGAGATTTAGCTGTTGGAATTCCCTAGACGCAGCAAATTCCTTCTGGTGCTATACTAACATGACTTGAATTAAATGGAAACATGTTACATGACCAATCACGGATAGATGTTTCACAACTACTTCCAACCAGTGTTATCAGAACCGGACCGGTTCTGGCAAAACAGGCCAGTCTGACCAGTTCCAAACCGGTTCTGCCAGCCCGCGGGCCACCAAAAATTTGACTTTTTTTCATTTCTTTTGGTTTTTTTGTTATTTTTCTAAATTCTAAACCTAATCTAGCCCCCCTTAAAGTTATTTAAACACCCCCACCCCCTCTATTCTACTCACACTATTCATTCAAGTCTCTTGCATTTCTTGAGCTAAGTTCAGTGAAGAGAATTTGGAGAGATTTTTGCAGGGTTGTTCTGAGTGAGATTTTTTGCAGATTTGAAAAGCTGATTGGAGTCTTGGACTGCTATTGGGTTGAAATATTTTTTAGCTACTTCAAAAAATTATTTTTCCCATATATTTTTGGGTTTTCTTCAAAATGGGTTGTGGAGAGTCAACCAGCAGCATTTGACAATGAAGACCTTTCTTGGTTGGACTTGGACCCACCTCCACAGGACGCAGAGGCAGATATATCAGAAGCACCAGTAGCAGCTTCAGGGCTAGAGGAATCAAGCCGTAATCCCATTGCAGACTTGGATGCTACTCATTGATTACAGACTTGGATGCTACTCATTCTTTAGATGAGGATGAGGAGGAGGATGATTCTGATGATCATTGATGATTTGATCATTGATTTGCTATAGCTGTAGTTTGTAACATTGTAGGATGTAGTATAATACTATGATCTAGCATGTTATTTTGGACTATAAAGGCCTTTTAGAGCCTGATTCTTGATGTTTGTAACATTTTTGGTTCAGTAATGTTTTGCACTAAGTGCTATTTTGCTTATATGCACTATTACTTGCTATATAAATGAGAACTTTTGCATATGTGTATAAATGGTTTGGATTCATATGGATGTAACATGAATATATCTGTTTTTTTCTTTAAAATATGAATATTTTATGAATTTTGGGTAAACCGGTTTTTTCCCGGCTCCGGTCCAGTACCCAGTCCACAAGGTTTTTTGGTTCGATGCCCGGTTCGGTTCTGATAACATTGCTTCCAGCACGCAATCTATAACAATCCACAGAATTTTAATAAACAGGAATTTTTAATAAACAGGAATATGCATACAACTAGCCATTTATAACAACATCCTGGCAATATAACTTAATGCAGTCCTAAAATTTGGCTGGAATCAGGTTATGCAATTCATACCATTCTTAATCACAAGGTATTTACTATTTATTGACCTCACTGACCACTTTCAGTAAATTTTCACAATAATATAATTTCCCCATATCTGAGACAGACAATCAGCTTCACTACCATAGACAAAAGCGTACAGAAAATAATAGACTAATCTTCCATCTTTTACAAGTAATATAATTTCCATGGGTACCATTAACCATGAGTACTGACAAGAAATGAATCTGATTCATCTACCATAACTTCACTACCAGAAGCCAAAAATAGGTTGATTCCAATCTGTTTCAGAATAACATATTTACATACAAGGATACATCAAATTCATGGGTATTCCTCCTGTGTAAGATTAACAGTACCAGCAAAATGAGTTATTGCATGTGTCCCAAAGTGGGATTTAGCTACTACAGTTCCCTAAAACACAGAAAATTCCTGCTGGTGCTATACTAACATAATGGAATTATATGGAAACAACCAATCATGGATGGATTTTTAACTACTTCCAACAACCAATCTATAACAATCCACAGAATTTTAAGAAACTGGAACCTGCACAGAGCTAGCCGTATAAAAGCCTTAGCAAATATAACTTAACACCATGAATCACATAGAAAAATGTTTATTTTACTTTGTACACGAATTTACTAGTTATATAGAATACTGATCGCCTGCACATGAAAAGCTGACAAAAGTTTCATGAAAATGCTCTAATAAACATTGTACATGGGTTAATGCCCAAAATAATGTCGAAATAACACCAGTAAATGCAACGAAAAGTCACATTTGTAGGGCAGATAAACTTTGGGGTTATGAATGACACAGATATGTTTCTATAGTTAAATCAATAAAGCATAATTCCAAAGAAATTACTGCTGAAAATATTAATACTTTCATAGTTGTGAACTTTTAAGACACCAAAGCAATTCACCAATAAACAAAGATTTATGTCAGCTACACACCACACATAATGGAACTAGATTTCAAGTTTGGAATCATTTGGCTTTTTATTTTCATGGAAAACAATCAAATAATAATTTGGAGCCATATTCTCAAATAATCACAATAGAATAATGACATAAATGTAGTATATTTTGCGAGAGACATGCAGTTTGAAAGTAATCACCATCTGAGTCAAAGTAAATGTTCATAGTCCATCACTGAAGAACTGAATTGCGAAATTGCAAAACAACAATCTAACTTTTAATGAGCATTACTAGAGTACAATTCTATCTCTACACTGGTTACACAAGTAAACGTTTGATTAACACCCCAATGGCCTGATTCAAGTTCGATATCTTACGATGCAAGTAAACTATTATTTGTAGCATCAAAGTCTTGTACAATCCCCTGGTGACTAACAATCACATCCTGATGGTCTTTGTGGTCTCCCAGCATTGACATCAATTGTGTCCGGGAGATATCTACAAAGAAAAAAGAAGACATAAAAAATCACAACAAATCTGCAACGATAAGCCCAAAGACAGCAATAAAAGATACGAAAAGAGACACCTAATATAACAAACAAGTGGAATTCGTAACAGGATAACTGAAAAAGCCTACTACAAAACCAGAATTAAAGCAAAGCAGTTAAGTATTACTAACATTTCCTCTTCGGGCTCATTCTTCAATGCATTCTTGGCTATACATTGGAAAGCTGCTTCAACATTAAAGCCTTCTTTTGCAGAAGTTTCAAAGTAGGGAATGTTGCCTTTAGAAGCACACCATGCCCTGGCCTTTTTCTCAGAGACCTGAGAAAGCGAAGTGATTAAGTACATATCAAAATGTTTGAACTCTGACTCCAAAGCAATAACTAAATGAAACGTCCATATACCTACCACTCTGCTGTTCCCACCATCCACGTCAATTTTATTTCCAAGCACAACAAATGGAAAATTCTCCGGATCAGAAGGGCTTGCCTATACAGATAAAATGATTAGGTGGATTAGCACAAGTCAAAAGAAACATATTGCAATATTTTTTAAGCATCAAAAGCGTGTCAAACAAATACCTGAATTAGAAATTCATCGCGCCAATTATTTAGGTTATCAAATGATTTTAGCACATTAACATCGTAAACAAGAACGCAGCAATCGGCACCACGGTAGAAGGCAACACCAAGGCTCTGAAATCTTTCCTGGCCAGCGGTATCCCATATCTGCATTGAAGATCATTAACACCACAGAAAATTCCGAGACCATGTATAACTTTGTATGCATCTCTATACGGTGTATATTACATGTAGAATACTGAATGAATCTCAAACGTTATATGAACATAATACGCAAAACTCATTACATGATTATGGCCCGAGCATGCCATTATAGATCCAGTTATTGCACGGAAATTTAGATAGTAAGAGTTGTCAGAATTCGTATAGATCTTAAATCACAATAATTGGGTCACAATAACTTCTCGGAAGAACTCCACAAAACCCACCGAAAACCATCCCCACCGCCTTATTTATTTCATTCTACAACAACCACATAATTTCGGCTTTCTTTGAAAAAAGGGGTCCTATACATGAAGTAACTATTACTCACCTGTAACGTGAACAATCTATCCTCGAACTGAACTTCTTTAGTCAAGAAGTCAGCTCCAATGGTTGCTTTATACTGGTTGCTGAATTTCTTGTTTACATATCTAAGAAGGCACTTAAGGACCACACTAGTTCAATCGAATCAAAATTAGTATTTTCAAAACTGCATGCGGTTGTGTTGAATTTAAAATCAATTCCAATTCCAACATAGCCGTAACCTAATCCAACGGGCAGCGAGAAACCCTAATTAGATCACTCGGACTACATAATAATATTAACACGAGACATAGAAATCAATTTCAGGATACTGATTCATCAGCGAGGTTTTACCAACCCTGCCCACAAAAAATCAACAATAACCCAAATGTCAATTTCCAATCCGGCTGAAAACCCTGACGCCGATCCATCAAATTTAGAATCAAAAAAATAAAATAAAAACCTTGCTAAACTGCGTTCCTCGGGCTATTATTATATTAAAACAAAATGACAGCCATTTACCAACCGAAATTTCCGTTCAAAGACCTAATTTAACAAAACCTAACAATATGGCCTTCAAATCGAGCTATTTGAAGCCGGGAACTTCCAATCAGATTCACCAAAATGGAAGAACCACTGAATTGCAGAAACCACTTACCCGCTATCGCCAAGGATGATAACCTTTAAAAGAGTTCTTCTGCGGGCCGACATGATGAGTTCGAGCTTATGTTGAATGAAGATGGAGTCGAAGAGATCTAGGCTGATTTAACTTACGCCCTCCTCAACCTGCTCTCTGGTCTCTGGTCAATAGATCGCTGCCCCTGTTCCGTATAATGTTAAAACTAAATTGGGGATTAATATATGTCTTATTAATCATATTTTTTACGCATATGCCAGGGTGTCATTGATCAAGGCGCTTAAATTAAGTTGGTACACTATGTGTACACCCGAAGCTGGGCGGGGTTTCGATTTTTTAGGCGTTCCAAAATTTATATTTTGGGGATATTTTATATGATTCTATTGCGAAACCTTCAAACTTGTGCGCTCATTTTTCTTTTTACCGTACAGAATTGGTAATTTATTAGAGTATTCATGGCAAACTTTTTACTACGTTTTTATGATGGTTTGATAATTAGTTGAAGCAATCTGGTTCAGGTCAAGATCAAATCTAGCAGCTGCCGAAATAATACTAAGAGTATATTTAATCAGGCTGAAGCCAAATATACAAGGAATTTATGATTTAGCAAGAGGTAAAACTACACGAGGATAGGGGATCCTACTCCTTGAGTCTTATTAAACTAGTTTGTCATAGTGACTTCATGGTAAGCATAGTTGGGAACTTTTAATGTGTCTAATGAGACTTTAGCAATGATCTTAATTTTTTGCATTTATGCCAAGTTAATAGCATTCTAGCCTCACACAGATTAATTCAAGGTGAGGTTCTCATGAAGACCTCAATTGCATGCAATCCTTCAATACATGGTGAGATTGGTTGTAACAAAATGCATGCAACAATGAAGTCAGTGAAGGTGAGTTGGGCGCAATATGGCTAGCAAATTAGTATAAGTGACAAATCAACAAAGTGTAAGATTGAAGGAGTTAAACAACTATGAGAACAAAAAAATTATGGAATGTGGGATTATCGATGTGTCACAAATACTAAACCCAAAAGGTGTTAATGAAGAGATTAAGCATTAAACAACGGCACAAAAATAGAGCATGGGATATGTAGTACTCAAAGCACCCTGGGTTTTTATCAAGTTTCACTCTAAATCTTATTGGAATTATGTTAAAATTCTGATTGCCACCTTTGTGAGGGGAGTTTTGTCCATGAAACTTGGCTCTTAGGGTTTTTGGCCAATTTTAAGATGACCTTAATCATCAATTTTCAAAAAAAAAAGTTAAAAGTTTATCAAAATGTACAGAAATGGGACTCCCTCGAAAATGGGGTTCATAAAAAATGGTGTGATCTTAGTGACCGATATCAAATGCCCAAGAATAAAATAATAATTATAGTAAGTGACCCAAATCAAACTATAGACTAGAATGCACATAGATTGCTTAGTTGCACATCAAATGCTTGTACAAGATAAATGAGCTACAAAAAATGTCTCATCAAAGTGACTTGTTTGATATCCTTTTGGCTCAGCTCTAAAAAGAATTGTGTACAACATGATCTTGCAAAAAGTACAAAACCCACAAAATTGTGGAATCATTGACATATGAAATGATACATCTTTTTATTGATAAGTTATCATTAATGAGGCAATTACAAGTATTCATGGAAGATGTTAGACGAGGGAATGGAATCTTGTGATTTCCATAACTTGGTTGGGTGCACACTAACTCCTAGCTTAATTGCTAATGTTGATATCGACCACACATTGAATTGGTTAGCTTTAACTAACGCAAATGGTGGGCATGCTAATTTTCACAAATATAAGATCCCACTAACATCATTGGATAACTTGAAATTGAGATACCATGAGTGAATGTTAATTTATCAAATAGAAAAGTGGATCAAGGGTTGATGTAAGATTGATGGGACAATGTAGATTAGGTGTGGATTATAATTACATAGGAAGGTGCAACTATGATGAAAAGGAGGAGACCCCCTTGCTGGAAACCAATTCAGGGTCTCTTCATTTTCAAGTTTTTTACAAGTCCTTTCTCAGGCCTGTGGGTTATGGGCCCAAGAAGTCTACCCAGCGCAGTTCTAACCTCTGAACTTTCCCAATTCCACTTAGGTCGATCTTCGAACCCTCATCCTGGCAATGAGGGTCGAACTCTCCGAGACTTTCATCCAGGTCGTCGGCATCAGAATCTCATTTCCCGTTTTCTGCTTCTTGCCCTTGGGAAACCTCGGTTTCTTCTGCCTTGGGGTTTCATCTATGTCCGGGTCGACTCCTACCCAAGCTTCGAGATTCTGGCGACGGGTTTTTGAAGGCTCCATGATCTCTGTGTGCTTGTTTGGCTGATGTAAGTTCCTTACACTCCTCCAACATAATTACAAAATCTTCCCTTGCTCTCTTCTGCCGAATGCGCCGTTCTTCAGCCTCATGTTTTTTCCGTTGTGCCAAATATTCATTGAAAGCTTGCTTACGCTCTCCAAGTGTTTTGAGGGCTCCATATCTCTTGTCATTGATGATTACACGCATTGCATGTTCCCATGTCCAATCAGCTTCTACATGTGCAGATTCTAGAAGTTCCTTAAAAGCATTCTTCGCCTCAATTTTATTGGCATAAATTAGAGGCTCCTCGTCAACCGCTTTCTCTTCTGATAGAGGAGTTACATTGATCTTTCCAGTTACAGGCATTGCTTTCTTAGCTTCCTCCAAATCCTGTGCAGACGCTTCATCAGTTCCTTCTTCCTTTAAATCTCCACCATTTGCTTTATCAGTATTTGACATTGTTGCAGCAATTGCAGTTTCCACTACACTTGTGGGCACTGCATTAGTTGTGGGAACCACGGCATTTGGTGTTAGTGGCGCAGAGTAATTTTAACTCTTCACAAAATAAATTAAAAATCACGCTCATCGACATGCCTGTTCTGCGGCATTAATATTTTCATTTTCAACTGAAAGGAAAACCAAAAACAAATACACAAAGACACAATTTCACAAACATGAATTTTTCATTATTTACAAATAGTGTTTACAGTGTTAAGGCATCTCAGCCTTAATCCAAAATTTCTCCATCGACTACATTTTTCCCTCATTCATACGCAAAGGTTTTTTCCTCTTCTCGTCTTCTTCATTCACTCAAGATCTTTTAGTTCTTTATACATACATTCAGTTTTAACTGATTTTTAACTAAAATTAGTTTCTTAACCGAATCTTGTTCAAGATTGGCCTGGCTGTCCATGTGGTTGTCCAGCTGTCCTCTTTCTCTAATTTTCTTTCATTGAGGTGCCAGGATGCTCCTGCATCAAACTATAATGAGAAGCAAATTCTTGTCACACTCAAGGCTAAGAGGGACCTATTACAAACCAAAAATGCACTAATGTACAACTCAATGATCCTTTGGGAAGTAACTATCTTAATTCTGTTAGGGGTAGAAGTGCTAGTCTCATGGGGTCAAGATCCATCTTTGAATAAGAAAGTTTAAGTGCATATGGAAACTTTTCCTACACTTGTTGAAGTGTGAAATACTTAAACTATGCATGAAACTACTTCACTTTAACAATTTGAAAGAGCTATTTATGCTTGTGGTGCATTCTTTGGATTCTTGTGATCAATAATGAAATGAAGAGGTTATTAATGAACCCACTCGTAGTTAGGGAACATAGACCTTTTTTCATCTTCCAATTCAGTGAGTTTGCATGTGTTATGAGATTTATAATAGTGGAGGATCCAAGTGTAGGGATTGTAATTTTATTTTCCTTGCCTTCATCCAATGCACAAGGATAGCCAATTTGTGTCAAAAGAGTCTATCACGGCTAACATTACAACTTATCGCAGTTAGAAGTGTTGTGAGGGTTGCACCACTTATTGACATCCTTATACTTTTATTAGTGATAAAACATATGACTTTCTTTTGTTTCACATATTATTTTTTTAGGATGTACGTTTTTTTCTAGTTTGTAACAATCTTACTTCTCCATGGATCTTGTTGCGGTCAATGGCATTGCATTGGTGGTCTCACTACTCACCATAAAAGTTGGCACATTATTGGCACGATGTTTATGCTCAATCATTCATAAAGTCGTGTGCATCAACAAGTGTTTTCAACGTCAAAACTTCAACATATAATTAATGCAATAGTATATGCCATGTTTGAACTTGATAAGTATATTTGTCTCATCTTCTCTCATGTTTAGATAAGCCACCACCAAGTGAAACACATTTGTGTCTATCATTAATAAATTAGTTAGAACATTGACATAGTTCTTCAAATTTCATGCGTTGGTTTACTCGATATCTCAATGGGTAAATTTTGGCATGCACTACTTCATGAAACAATTTAATGTAATGATTAAATCTCCATGCTCTTCACACTATTAGTTGTGTGACTCCCACAAAGACTTAGCAATGTATTGGTGCAAAATGTTGACTACGGTCTACAACTGTCATTAATACAGTTAGTTCTTTTGGGATAAAATTCGTAAGATAGGATTTCTATCTTTTATTGGAAAACCCCCTGGTTTTGTAGTGGGTTGCCTACCATCTTTTTTATGGCGGTTTACCATGTTTTGTAATTTTTCACTTATGATGCATAATAAAAAATGCAAACGTAATTGTCATCCTAGTAGTAGGGGCATTACCAAAAAAAGTTGCAATTATAATGTGATAATGTAATCAGTCAAATGAATGAATAGCCCATTACATTTAATTCAAACATGGTCAAAGATATCACAATCCACAAGACAATGGTAAATGCTTTTTTGGAGATTTTTATTAGAAATCATTTACCACTATTATTATCAACTATGGAAGCCTACATGCTCTTAATTCACAAAATAACTTAATGTCATGTTCAATACTATTGCAATCCCAAGTTATCAAAGAAGAAAACAATGAGATAGACTACAACACTTGACACACATACTCACAAAGAACTCGAGAATGTTGTAAATGAGAAAGATAACTTACAATCATCCAGAGCGTAAAGTGTATTCTAATAATTTGTGAATGATGTATCGATCTCTTATTACGAGATAAAATGTGATCTCTATTTATTAAACTTGAGATGATTCTTGGTCTTTTGACTTCCTCTTATGACTCTCGACCTTTCAAACACAATTATGATCTTTCATCTCCTATAATTGTTTTTCTTCAAACACAATTATAACCTTTCATCTCCTATAATTTTTTGTCTTCCAAATATTAAGTAACTTGACATTTGGCTCAAACAACTATTAAATATATTTAAGGCATCCTATGGTGAATATTTGTCACTATATGATATCAACCATATACCGGAGAGGAAGCTTTCACTAACTTAAAATGTATAACAACAAATTTATTTCTTAGCTTTGGACAACCTTTGCTTAAAATTTCTTTCTTAGCTTTAGACAACCTTTGTTTAAAATGGCTTGAATAAGACATCTTCATCCTTTCCTCCTGACACAAGAAAGCATGTTTCTTGATACTTGCGTATTTGCAAAAACTTGGTCTCACCTAACATTGCTCTCCATTGCTTTGGGAATTAACCTAACGTTCCAATCCATAACTCGTGCTTCAACTTAAGTGTGTGGAAATGAAATGAACCTTTCTCCACAAAGTGGACCTACAGTGCAAAAGATGTTCTTTGTATTTATACATGCTTTCTGGAAACATGGATTATTTTCCCAAGCTCCTATCATTGGTCACGTGAGACCATATTTCTTATTTAAAAGTTGCCACCATGGATCGAAAGGAAATAATAACAGATAAACCAGAGATCTGTAAATGTGAACCTCCATAGTTAGCTGTTGATGAAGCTCGAATTTTGCATACTCATCAATCCTTGCCTTGCAGCCTTGAATTCTTTTCAACCAAAGATCAGATGTGTAAGAGAATGGAGACTTCGAAGATTTGCTTTGTCTGTAACAAATAATTAAACAATGCATTTGTCCACCAGAAGGTGGTGAAAGGCCTCAAACGAAGAGTAGATCATAGAAGGGAGGGTGGTGAAAGGCCTCAAACGAAGAGTAGATCATAGAAGGGAGATATAAATGTTGTGGGGGCGACTTGGGGCCTCAGAAAAGAAAGGATTCGAAGAGTAAATTGTCCCTGCAGCTTCCTTCATGCAATGGACAAGATTATAATTTTACAAAGTTGTTTCAGGGGCTAATATACTATTATACTAACCATGACTCTAGTTTGGGATAAGTTCAATTAGTTGGTGTAACTATTATCAAATTATTATCGACAATCTTATTAGCTATGCAGGTTATTCGTTTAATTCCCACTTAACTAGGTAAATCGATTCTATGTCTTTAGCTTTACGCTGTGTTGCTGTCTTCAAAATAAGAGAAAGTACCCCTGAAAAAATTATAACGTTATTTCCAAACGAAGTTCAAGCATTTCTCAAAAAAATTCTTAATTATATATTATTTGAATTAATTATACAAATTTGGTCATATCATCTGCAATTATTATTAACACTACGTTGATTCAATGGAGAAGAGAAAATAGGAGATTCTTTAGAGCGATGGAGCTGCATTGCAAACCACTTCCCATGGATATAGATCAGATCATTTTTATTTTTTAAATTTTAATAAATATGAATATTTATAAATTAAAGAGATGAGCTTATTTTGCATTTTCCATGAAGATAGGATTAGTCAGATTTCTTTTTAATAATTTTAAATAATATGAATATTTATAATTAAAGAGATTAGCTTATGTGTTTGGAGTTTTAAAAGATAGAAACAATAAATTCCAGAAATATTAATAAACTCTAGTTTGATGTATTTATGTATATATTTGATTTCCATAGCTTTAATTGTTTGGGCCTATTTCTCATACCTAATTATACTTGTCACATAAAAATTACAACTTGAGATTTGTCAAAGTGATAGGGAAAAAGATGGTGTTGCTTAATTGAGGGAAACTTGACAATTTCTACATGATGGCATTAGGGCCCTGCTTTTAACCTTCCTACTTTGGGGTACTTGGGAGTTAGTCAATTAATGCCTAAGGCCATCTTCGTTGAATAAGGCTCGTTAGATAGTTAGTGGACAGTCGCTCAATGTAAAGGGTTATGTTTATTAGATAAGGCTCATTAGATGGTTAATACTCATTAATGATGGGACCACAAGTAGTTAGGGTTTGCTAGTGAGAAACTAATTATAGAGCTAGAAAGCTATATATTGTTTTCTTAAGTGTTATTATTATATTGGAGCTCTACACAATACGACGTTACCCACTCGAAGAGACCCATAAACAGTGCTCTCTCTTTTTTTGGATTATAGATACAAAAGTTATATTTTGCATGTTCAAGATAATTGTCTCTTATTTTCGTGTGTGTAGTTTATATTTCTTGAATATTACTCATAATTATTGTTTTGGTTGGTTAAGTACATTGCAAGTAGTACCAGAGCTCCTTCATGTGCTAGCACACACCCAACTTTGAGGGGAAAAAATTAGGCTAGAGATGTCTTTAAATACAAAGATATGTTGTTCAATGAGTAAAACTACAACTAGGAAGCATGCATGCAAGAAATACAAGTGGAGTCACCTTGTTAGGCATCCTTTGTACACCTCTTTTGGTGCCCAACAAGCAGTGAGACATTATACAAAATTTGCTTATGGATTTGATATTCCTTGTACTTTTGGGTATATTGGAAGCCCCCTAGGCACACCTAAAACCGCCCTTAAATAAACCTCTCGACTATCATGTTGCTATAGTACACCAGGAATGGCATTCAAGGAGATCACTTTTACATACCAAGGAATCATGTAGTATGTCTGAGATATAACCTATCATCCTTGGTTATCATCATGAAAGGTTCGTTCAAGTATTATTGTTGGAAACCCCGGGTATCTTAGAGAGTTAAAGTGCTTAGTACTATTTTGTCCTTGGCACCATGCAAACCCTAACATATGCAAAAAGGTATTTGAAAAAATAGTTTCCCAATATATCAAGAATTTGTAAACTCTTCGAACTCGTACCATTGTGGGAGACCTATCTTATAAGATCCTTGCATGATGATGATTACATTCATATATCACTCAAGTAAGATTTTATTAGGACTTGATCATACCATTATTGGCAAGTTAACTTTAAAAAATTCTTGTGCAATGTTGATCAATCGATATAGCCCTTTGCTAACCCTTATGCTACACCTAAAGGTACCATGTCATCCACTCGGAACATGACCATGGAGAATAAGGTCACCAACCTAAAAGGGTCAATCTTGATGATCAAACACTAGGTTTCTAAATACAAGACCTAGAAAAAAGGTCTCTAAGCTCAACATCATGCAAGTAGACATTTCTTCCACCCATATCTAGATGTAGCCCATCCTCCTTAAACAACAAGAATAGTGGCATAAGGAGTTAGGGCCATGTTGACCACTCAGTGTCAACTACCTTATAGCAAAGTACATTTTTTCAAACCTTTCCATCCTCGTCATAGTAGTCAAACATCTAGAGATCATCATCATCCTTCAACATTTTGTCAACATTGTAACCCAAATTTTCTAGCCTTGTGGGCCATCATGTAAAAATGATTCTAGTATATTTATAAAGCTATGTAACACATCTAGTTAAGCCTAAGATTTTTCGCTAAAGAGTTTTACTCTAGGTAGTTTTTTTCCTCAAGTAATTATTTGTGCTTTTTAACTATAAATTATTAGTTGAGTTTTTCTCCCAAGCATACCCCAAAGCTAGGGTGGGGCTCAATGGTGAAGTCTTAGGTGAGTCCTAGAATATAGATTTGATGTAAATCATCATACTAGATCATGTATAAAAATTTGCATAATTTGGTTGAGTCTAGAAATCAATTTTTAATTGTCAAAATTCCCTTTCTAAACATAATTTTTATGTAATATTTGATGTAAAGATGTAAAAATTGTTGTCTATAAGAGTTATAGGTGGTATGAATAATCTAAGTTAGACCTTGTCACCTAAAATTTCTATCTAGACACACTTTGAGGGGGGAAATGTGTTTAAACACCTCTAGAGTCATATTTTTTTATTTTTCGACAAAAAATAGCAAAATAATTAGCCCAAAATTGGTCAAAAAATTAAAATGAGAGAAAAATAAAATTCTCTCCAAGTGAAAAATATTGAAAAAAGGTTGTGCACGTTCGTGAGGAAGGAATAAAGGAAAAAAGTTGGAGAATTTCCCTAATTTAAGAAGGAAAAGTCCCACAATTGGTCCAAAAGGAATTTATTCCCAAGAAAAATTGTTTTTTTGAGGAAAATTGAATTTGTGGACCAAAGTGGTTCAGTGAAGGGGGATTTTTGAGGAGAAAAATTTGGAAAAAATATTTTTTGGACCAAAATCAAAGCCATTTTCAAAGGAATTCGAATTTCTTCCTGTAGATCAAGGGACGAGATTAATTTGTCATGGATCACGCATTCAACTAGTTAGGATCAAGTCAACTTTGTGCAACTAGCAGTTTTCACTTGGAGAGAGATCTAGATCTCTCGTTTTTTTCTATAAATCAAGTTATAAGCTTCTCATTGTAATCATAAAAAAATCTTTAACTCTTGGCTAAGGGAAGAATTGATACTTTGTAATTTTTCTTGAGCAATAAAGTAAAATGTTTGGGGTGAAGCTATGGTGTATGTCTTCAGTCTATTATGGTAACATTACTCTGATTAATTTGTAGGTTTTAGCCCTGTACAGAAATTACTTGCAAATGTATTCTTAAAACAAAAAATAAACAATGGAAAGAACATAAAACATATATACACAGAGATTATCCCCTGGATCCGAAAACTGGGACTACCATATTGATTTTTCATTATATTTCCTTTCAATATTACAATACATATATATACATGTCGAAGCATTCATAAACCCCAATCCACTAACCCTAGGTTAGAACATAATCGTAGTTTCCTTGACCGAATCTACAAAATACCATGAAAAAAAAACCATCATGTCCAAAACCATGTGCAAAACCCATGCAAAAAACCATGGGTGGGTTTGCCCACCATCTTTGGGTCTGCCCCCAATCCTTGGGTCCACCCAACTATTATTGGGTTTGCATAAAAAAAAAATCTAAGGGTACTGCCCAAGACCCCTTGCAAGAGGGCCACCACCCCCTGCAAACCCCCCGACAGGGGGGGCTACTTCCCCCATGATCCCCTCGTTGTGCCCGACACAACGTAATAATTGTACTTAAGTTTCTACTAATGTTTTAAATTATTATTTCCATCAGCCTACTGGATTTATCGGTAGCTTGTTTGCACCTTTATTTGGATTGGGGAAACCCATTTGATTGGGAAGATCTGGTGGATTCTTACTTGAACCATTAGACTTCCTTCTCACTATGTTATGTAATCCCTATGAAACTAACAACTTTTTTTCACAATTGTGTAGAAAATATCTTATGTGACCATATTTCGAGAATTTGGAGAAATTCTTGTTTGAATCATCCATTTATTTGAGCCGAGAATTTGGAGAAATTCTTGTTTGGATTATCCATCTACTTGACACATAATAGCTAAGAACCCATAGCAGGTCTTTTAGAAGACTTATCATTCGAAGTAGAAAAGGAGTTTTTCTTGCCATTTTCTCTAGATCTAAAACACTTATTTATCTCAAATCTTTCCTGTTTTAAAGTACATGTATTGAAAATATACTATTTAAGAGCTTGATTTTGCTACTTGTAAATTTATTTTGTAAATACTTTGTATATCTTTACTAACCCTTTGTGAATAGATCTAACCCTTCTAATATAATTTTGTTCATCTTGTATTGGAATTTTATTCTTTCCTTGCAGGTCTGAAAATTGATCAAGGATTGGGCTTGAAGTTTCTTACATATTTGTTTACAGCTTTATAACCAATTTTCTTGGCAAGCTACAAGCATTATTTTTGTTTGCATAATTTTTTTTAGGGATTTTCAGGCTCAAATTTGGTAAGATTTATTTTTTTATTTTTTTTCTGGAGCTTAGAATTTGTTTCTAAATTTTTGTTTGGAGGCTCCTTCACTAAAACGGCAAGGGTTTTAAACCTTTTCATCAAGGCCACAAGACTGGCCTTGATCCCTGATGTTTTTTGGCAAGATTTTGGTCATCAATTTTGGAACAAACTCATATCTTTAAGCTTAAATTTTAAAATTTCTTTGAGGAAAGCCACAAATCCTTTAAGGATTTTTCTTTCCTTAAGCTAAGAGCAATTTTGGAGGCTTTTCTTAATCTCTGAGCAAGCATTTTTAATTTAAAATTTATGTGGTTTTTAAAAATATTGATTTTATAATCTCTCTTGGGGCTGGCCCACGAGGACTTGTAGGCTTGATCTTTAAAGGTGGGAACATTCTTGAGTTTAACGAATTTTTGCAGGAAGACGGGAATTTTTTTTAGGGTTTAAAGTTTTTTTTTTTGGGAGAAGGATTCACATTTTAGCGTTGGAAATTTTTTGCAAAAAAATTGTGAAGGCCGCAAGTATTGGAACGACCTCTCCTTTGTATTTAGATTTAAAATTTTGATTGATGTAACCTGGGTTATTTTGCAAATCTCAAGAGAGCAACAAGCCTTAGAAGACTTGGCCTTTCTCTTTGAATTTTTGATAGAATGACCCTTGTCTTTTGGCAGAAAAGATTGATCATTTAAAAGGGATTTTTCTATCAAATTTTTAGATACATAATTGATTGTTTGGAAATCTTTCTCCTCTCCTATCTGAAGTTTCAAGAAGACATGTTTTCATCCTATGATATGAAGTCATTCTCACTTGGTGGAAGACGAAAATTTTTAAGGATATTGGGCTCAAAAACTTCGAAAATTAATCTATAAGTTTTATATAAATTTAATAATAATAATAAAAAAAAAAAAATTTAGGCGCATTGCTCCTCCTGGTCGTGGTTCTCCATATCTATGAGGGTCGTGAGCATTAGAGCATCTTTTGGTAAATTTGGAAGTATATTTATCTATATTTTCCTTTGCAATTCATCATTGCTTGAAAAACTTGCAATCTAGTGTACTGTCTCTTGCATTGCAACTTCTTATTAGATGTTGTAACTTGAGAAGGCCTTTCTTGTCATTATAAAAGATTTTTTTCTTTCAAGCCTCCTTAAGCTTGAAGAGCCTTTATCTCTATCAAAGGGTCTCTCCTTCTTTGTAACATCTCATAATTAAAATGACATTGTTTCTTGAGGGAGCTTGGGATCTCAATCCCATGGTGTCCAACCTCCTTATTTAAAAGGAAGGCATGTTTGTTAGATCTAACTTGCTAACTTGTCTTTTGTATTTCTAACATCATTGCATCCTGGATCTAATTTCTTAAATTGCTTTCTCTAAATGGATATTTGATCTATTGTATTTGAAATATTTATTGCCTTTGTTTCACTTGCAATTGTAGATTCAAAGTAGTCTTTCTTTTATTTGATTAACAATCTCATTTGCCATCTTCTAATTGTGCTTTCGTCATAAATCTTACTTGGTTTCATTGTCTAACATAAGTAAACAACATCCTAAAAGCACTTTTATTTAAGGGCATTTTGAGTTGTTTCTCTAACATCTAAATTTAATTGCCATCTCTTGTTTCATTGAGTAATTTCTTGTTGCTTCATTTGGTTTTTGTCTTAAGCTAAACTTACTTTCAACTTGAAGTAATATCTATTATACGTGGATTAGTATCTTTTTCTTTGAAGCATCTCTAGTTATAATTGCATCTCATTGAAGCATTTCATTAACATCTCATCTTGCATCTTAGAGCTATATTTGCATTCTTAAAATCTACTTCTAAGCATAAGCCTGGTTGAATAGAAAGTTAGGACAACTTTCTCCGACATTCATTTAATAGGCTTGACTCTTGAGCAATGGTTAAAACATGTGACCTTATAGTGCTCTTGTGGCCCAGTCCCTTGTAGGAACAAAGACACTAAGGTTGCTAGAAGCCTTAGGTAGGTATCGTTAATGAGGCCTTAGCCTCTTTCCCTAACACTTCTTTCAACAACCTTGTTCCAAGACATTTCCTGACAATTGAGGAGAAAGTATTCACCATAGACGAGGCATTTAATTAAAATTAACCAAGATCCTTGCATTACACATAGTTTAGTCTTGCATTCATTGTAACATCATCTCATTTTGCATTAACTTGTATTATGAACATTTTATCTTACTTGCAATATTACATTACTACTCTTGTACTTGTACTTTAATTTCCTTTCTAATTTTCCTTTGATATTGTCATATATTATTTGAGCATATCTTTGAAGTGAAGTACAAGTTTTCATTCATCTTGCGAGTTTTAATTTTTTGCTCATATTTCAATATTGTGCCATTTCTTGCACTAACACCTATCTTGCAACTTTACTTATCTTGTGACTTGAAATGTTATTTCATTGTGCAAGTAGTGTATCTTTATTAAGCATTGATTAAAGGCACTGATTTATCACTCTTATCTTGTCAATGTCTTATTAATCTTATTAGAATCCATCTTGGTGATATTTACATTACTCATTTAATAATCACACTTGTTAAATAGTCCTTAATTCAAGTTACTTAGAGAAGTAATTTGGTTTCCCTTAGTCTCCTTGAACTTGTTGTTTTAACAAGTTTCCCTTTACTAACCATATTTAGGGACTACCCCCCATAGCGTGTCTAGGAGAGAGCTTAAATGAAGTGAGTAGGGAATAGGTGACAATCCTTGCTCTAAGCATTGCTCCATAAAGATTATACCTTGTGGGGTTGGAAACTTTTCCCATTATTAGGTGTACATCTTAGGTGACAACATTTTTTGGTGTCGTTACTCGGGTTAAGTTTTCTTTGACTCGGTTTTTCAACTAACATTTCAGTTCTTTCATTTTGGATTTTTGGAGTTAAAAACTTGTTCAAGTGGCGACTCCACTTGTTTCATTTTATGCAAGGATTTATGCTTGAAACCTTCTTCTTGTAGACTTCTTGCTAATATTTGTTAAGTCCCTATACTACTAGTGTAACCCCTTATTGTTATTAGTACAACCCCCTTATTATATTGTTGTGCCCATGTAGTCTCCATATTGTTATTATTGCGCCCCATAGAAGCCCATTAGTGTTATTATTGTGCCCTTACATTATTATTGTTATGTCGGCTTTGATTATATTATGACCCCTTAGACTCCTATATATAGAAAGGAGGTCTTCTCATTTGTATCATCAAAGAATTATTCATTTCTGTAATGTAAAGTAGGTTTCCCCCTCGAAGAGGCTTATTTCTAAGGCGTTCATCTATCTTTTCTATGTTTTTGTGAGCTGGTTTCATAACATTTGGTATCAGAGCTTTGGATTCTAGGGTTTCATTGCTCCAAACAGGCCATCGTGGCATTTTCGCTATAACTTTTTTTTTTTGATATTTCAGAAGTTAAAAAGAAAACCCATTTGAGAAGAAATCTAGCTAAACCTCGAACCCTAACATTGATATTTGCAAAAACTTGGTCTCACCTAACATTGCTCCATTGCTTTGGGAATTAACCTAACGTTCCAATCCATAACTCGTTCTTCAACTTAAGTGTGTGGAAATGAAATGAACCTTTCTCCACAAAGTGGACCTACAGTGCAAAAGATGTTCTTTGTATTTATACATGCTTTCTGGAAACATGGATTATTTTCCCAACCTCACGTGAGACCATATTTCTTATTTAAAAGTTGCCACCATGGATCGAAAGGAAATAATAACAGATAAATCAGAGATCTATAAATGTGAACCTCCATAGTTAGCTGTTGATGAAGCACGAATTTTGCATACTTATCAATCCTTGCCTTGCAGCCTTGAATTCTTTTCAGCAAAAGATCAGATGTGTAAGAGAATGGAGACTTCGAAGATTTTCTTTGTCTGTAACAAATAATTAAACAATGCATTTGTCCACCAGAAGGTGGTGAAAGGCCTCAAACGAAGAGTAGATCATAGAAGGGAAGGTGGTGAAAGGCATCAAACGAAGAGTAGATCATAGAAGGGAGGGTGGTGAAAGGCCTCAAACGAAGAGTAGATCATAGAAGGGAAGGTGGTGAAAGGCATCAAACGAAGAGTAGATCATAGAAGGGAGGGTGGTGAAAGGCCTCAAACGAAGAGTAGATCATAGAAGGGAGATATAAATGTTGTGGGGGGTGACTTGGGGCCTCATAAAAGAAAGGATTCGAAGAGTAAATTGTCCCTGTAGTTTCCTTCATGCAATGGACAAGATTATAATTTTACAAAGTTGTTTCAGGGGCTAATATACTATTACACTATTGTTCCAGTTTAATCTTAAACATTACTCTAGTTTGGGATAAGTTCAATTAGTTGGTGTAACTATTATCAAATTATTATCGACAATCTTATTAGCTATCCAGGTTATTCGTTTAATTCCCACTTAACTAGGTAAATCGATTCTATGTCTTTAGCTTTACGCTGTGTTGCTGTCTTCAAAATAAGAGAAAGTACCCATAAAAAAATCATTAACGTTATTTCCAAACGAAGTTCAAGCATTTCTCAAAAAAATTCTTAATTATATATTATTTGAATTAATTATACAAATTTGGTCATATCATCTGCAATTATTATTAACACTACGTTGATTCAATGGAGAGAGAAAATAGGAGATTCTTAGAGCGATGGAGCTGATGCAACCCTTTCCATGAAGATAAGATAAGATCATTTAATTTTAAATTTTAAATATATGAATTTATAATTAAAGAGTGAGCTTATGTTGCATTCCCATTGAAGATAGATCAGATCATTTTTAATTTTTAAATAATATGAATATTTATAATTAAAGAGATGAGCTTATGTGTTTGGAGTTTTAAACGATAGAAACATTAATAAACTCCAGTTTGATAGAAACATTAATAAACTCTAGTTTGATGTATCTATGTATATATTTGATTTCCATAGCTTTAATTGTTTGGGCCTATTTCTCATACCCAATTATACTTGTCACAGAATGCAAATTACAACTTGAGATTTGTCAAAGTGATAGGGAAAAAGATGGTGTTGCTTAATTGAGGGAAACTTGACAATTTCTACATGATGGCATTAGGGCCCTGCTTTAACCTTCCTACTTTGGGGTACTTGGGAGTTAGTCAATTAATGCCTAAGGCCATCTTCATTGAATAAGACTCGTTAGATAGTTAGTGGACAGTTGCTCAATGTAAAGGGTTATGTTTATTAAGTAAGGCTCATTAGATGGTTAATACTCATTAATGATGGGACCACAAGTAGTTAGGGTTTGCTAGTGAGAAATTAATTATAGAGCTAGAAGGCTATATGTTGTTTTGTTAAGTGTTATTATTATATTGGAGCTCTACACAATAGGACGTTACCCACTCGAAGAGACCCATAAACATTGCTTTCTCTTTTTTTGGATTATAGATACAAAGGTTATATTTTGCATGTTCAAGATAATTGTCTCTCTTATTTTCTTGTGTGTAGTTTATATTTCTTGAATATTACTCATAATTATTGTTTTGGCTGGTTAAGTACATTGCAAGTAGTACTAGAGCTCCTTCATGTGCTAGCACACACCCAACTTTGAGGGAAAAAAATTAGGCTAGATATGTCTTTAAATACAAAGATATGTTGTTCAATGAGTAAAACTACAACTAGGAAGCATGCATGCAAGAAATACAAGTGGAGTCACCTTGTTAGGCATCCTTTGTACACCTCTTTTGGTGCCCAACAAGCAGTGAGACATTATACAAAATTTGCTTATGGATTTGATATTCCTTGTACTTTTGGGTATATTGGAAGCCCCTTAGACACACCTAAAACCACCCTTACATAAACCTCTCGACTATCATGTTGCTATAGTACACCAAGAATGGCATTCAAGGAGATCACTTTTACATACCAAGGAATCATGTAGTATGTCTGAGATATAATCTATCATCCTTGGTTATCATCATGAAAGGTTCGTTCAAGTATTATTGTTGGAAACCCCGTGCATCTTAGAGAGTTAAAGTGCTTAGTACTATTTTGTCCTTGGCACCATGCAAACCCTAACATATGCAAAAAGGTAGTTGAAAAGAATAGTCTCCCAATATATCAAGAATTTGTAAACTCTTCGAACTCATACCATTGTGGGAGACCTATCTTATAAGATCCTTGCATGATGATGATTACATTCATATATCACTCAAGTAACATTTTATTAGGACTTGATCATACCATTATCGGCAAGTTATCTTTAAAAAATTCTTGTGCAATGTTGATCAATCGATATAGCCCTTTGCTAAACCGTATGGTACACCTAAAGGTACCAGGTCATCCACTCGGAACATGACCATGGAGAATAAGGTCACCAACCTAAAAGGGTCAATCTTGAAGATCAAACACTAGGTTTCTAAATACAAGACCTATAAAAAAGGTCTCTAAGCTCAACATCATGCAAGTAGACATTTCTTCCACCCATATCTAGATGTAGCCCATCCTCCTTAAACAACGAGAATAGTGGCATAAGGAGTTAGGGCCATGTTGACCACTCAGTGTCAACTACCTTATATCAGAGTACATTTCTTCAAAGCTTTCCATCCTCGTCATAGTAGTCAAACATCTAGAGATCAGCATCATCCTTCAACAGTTTGTTAACATTGTAACCCAAATTTTGTAGCCTTTTGGGCCATCATGTAAAAATGATTCTAGTATATTAATAAAGCTATGTAACACATCTAGTTAAGCCTAAGATTTTTCGCTAAAGAGTTTTAGTCTAGGTAGTTTTTTTCCTCAAGTAATTATTTGTGCTTTTTAACTATAAATTATTAGTTGAGTTTTTCTCCCAAGCATACCCCAAAGCTAGGGTGGGTCTCAATGGTGACGTCTTAGGTGAGTCCTAGTATATAGATTTGATGTAAATCATCATACTAGATCATGTATAAAATTTTGCATAATTTGGTTGAGTCTAGAAATCAATTTTTAATTGTCAAAATTCCCCTTCTAAACAGAATTTTTATGTAATATTTGATGTAAAGATGTAAAAAGTGTTGTCTATAAGAGTTATAGGTGGTATGAATAATCTAAGTTAGACCTCGTCATCTAAAATTTCTATCTAGACACACTTTCAGGGGGGAAATGTGTAAATTAAAATGAGAGAAAAATAAAATTCTCTCCAAGTGAAAAATATTGAAAAAAGGTTGTGCACGTTCGTGAGAAAGGAATAAAGGAAAAAAGTCGGATAATTTCCCTAATTTAAGCAAGGAAAAGTCCCACAATTGGTCCAAAAGGAATTTATTCCCAAGAAAAATTGATTTTTTGAGGAAAATTGAATTTGTGGACCAAAGTGGTTCAGTGAAGGGGGATTTTTGAGGAGAAAAATTTGGAAAAAATATTTTTTGGACCAAAATCAAAGCCCTTTTCAAAGGAATTTGAATTTCTTCCTCTAGATCAAGGGACAATATTAATTTGTCATGGATCATGCATTCAACTAGTTAGGATCAAGTCAACTTTGTGCAACTAGCAGTTTTCACTTGGAGAGAGATCTAGATCTCTCGTTTTTTTTCTTCTATAAATCAAGTTATAAGCTCCTCATAATCATAAAAAAATCTTTAACTCTTGGCTAAGGGAGGAATTGATACTTTGTAATTTTTCTTGACCAATAAAGTAAAATGTTTGGGGTGAAGCTATGGTGTATGTCTTCAGTCTATTATGGTAACATTACTCTGATTAATTTGTAGGTTTTAACCCTGTATAGAAATTACTTGCAAATGTATTCTTAAAACAAAAAAATAAACAATGGAAAGAACATAAAACATATATACACAGAGATTATCCCTTGGATCCCAAAACTGGGACTACCATATTGATCTTTCATTATATTTCCTTTCAATATTACAATACATATATATACATGTCAAAGCATTCATAAACCCCAATCCACTAACCCTAGGTTAGAACATAATCGTAGTTTCCTTGACTGAATCTACAAAATACCATGGGAAAAAAAACCATCATGTCCAAAACCATGTGCAAAACCCATGCAAAAAACCATGGGTGGGTTTGCCCACCATCTTTGGGTCTGCCCCCAATCCTTGGGTCCACCCAACTATTATTGGGTTTGCATAAAAAAAAATCTAAGGGCACAGCCCAAGACCCCGGGCAAGAGGGCCACCGCCCTCTGCAAACCCCTCGACAGGGGGGGCTACTTCCCCCATGATCCCCTCGTTGTGCCTGGCACAACGTAATAATTGTACTTAAGTTTCTACTAATGTTTTAAATTCTTATTTCCATTAGCCTACTGGATTTATCGGTAGCTTGTTTGCACCTTTATTTGGATTGGGGAAACCCATTTGATTGGGAAGATCTGGTGGATTCTTACTTGAACCATTAGACTTCCTTCTCACTATGTTATGTAATCCCTATGAAACTAACAACTTTTTTTCACAATTGTGTAGAAAAGATCTTATGTGACCATATTTCGAGAATTTGGAGAAATTCTTGTTTGAATCATCCATTTATTTGAGCCGGGAATTTGGAGAAATTCTTGTTTGGATTATCCATCTACTTGACACATAATAGCTAAGAACCCATAGCAGGTCTTTTAGAAGACTTATCATTCGAAATAGAAAAGGAGTTTTTCTTGCCATTTTCTCTAGATCTAAAACACTTATTTATCTCAAATCTCTCTTGTTTTAAAGTACATATATTGAAAATATATTATTTAAGAGCTTGATTTTGCTACTTGTAAATTTATTTTGTAAATACTTTGCATATCTTTACTAACCCTTTGTGAATAGATCTAACCCTTCTAATATAATTTTGTTCATCTTGTACTAGAATTTTATTCTTTCCTTGCAGATCTGAAAATTGATCAAGGATTGGGCTTGAAGTTTCTTACATATTTGTTTACAGCGTTATAACCAATTTTCTTGGCAAGCTACAAGCATTATTTTTGTTTGCATAATTTTTTTTTAGGATTTTGGCTCAAATTTGGTTAAGAGATTTATTTATTATTATTATTATTATTATTATTTATTTATTTATTTATTTTTATTTTTTGAGGCTCCTTCACTAAAACGGCAAGGGTTTTAAACCTTTTCATCAAGGGTGCAAGACTGGCCTTGATCCCTAATGTTTTTTGGCAAGATTTTGGTCATCAATTTTGGAACAAACTCATATCTTCAAGCTTAAATTTTAAAATTTCTTTGAGGGAAGCCACAAATCCTTTAAGGATTTTTCTTTCCTTAAGCTAAGAGCAATTTTGGAGGCTTTTCTTAATCTCTGAGCAAGCGTTTTTAATTTAAAATTTATGTGGTTTTTAAAAACATTGATTTTATAATCTCTCTTGGGGCTGGCCCACGAGGATTTGTAGGCTTGATCTTTAAAGCCGGGAACATTCTTGAGTTTAACGAATTTTTGCAGGAAGATGGGATTTTTTTTAGGGTTTAAAGTTTTTTTTTTTGGAGAAGGATTCACATTTTAGCCTTGGAGATTTTTTGCAAAAAAATTGTGAAGGCCGCAAGTATTGGAATGACCTCTCCTTTGTATTTAGATTTAAAATTTTTGATTGATCTAACCTGGGTTATTTTGCAGATCTCAAGAGAGCAACAAGCCTTAGAAGACTTGGCCTTTCTCTTTGAATTTTCGATAGAATGACCCTTGTCTTTTGGCAGAAAAGATTGATCATTTAAAAGGGATTTTTCTATCAAATTTTTGGATACATAATTGATTGTTTGGAAATCTTTCTCCTCTCCTATTTGAAGTTTCAAGAAGACATGTTTTCATCCTATGATATGAAGTCATTCTCACTTGGTGGAAGACGAAATTTTTTAAGGATATTGGGCTCAAAAACTTCAAAAATTAATCTATAAGTTTTATATCAAATTTAATAATAAAAAAAAAAAAAAAATTTAGGTGCATTGCTCCTCGTGGTCGTGGTTCTCCATATCTATGAGGGTCGTGAGCATTAGAGCATCTTTTGGTAAATTTGGAAGTATATCTATCTATATTTTCCTTTGCAATTCATCATTGCTTGAAAAACTTGCAATCTAGTGTATTGTCTCTTGCATTGCAACTTCTTATTAGATGTTGTAACTTGAGAAGGCCTTTCTTGTCATTATAAAAGATTTTTTTCTTTCAAGCCTCCTTAAGCTTGAAGAGCCTTTATCTCTGTCAAAGGGTCTATCCTTCTTTGTAACATCTCATAATTAAAATGGCATTGTTTCTTGAGGGAGCTTGGGATCTCAATCCCATGGTGTCCAACCTCCTTATTTAAAAGGAAGGCATGTTTGTTAGATCTAACTTGCTAACTTGTCTTTTGTATTTCTAACATCATTGCATCCTGGATCTAATTTCTTAAATTGCTTTCTCTAAATGGATATTTGATCTATTGTATTTGAAATATTTATTGCCTTTGTTTCACTTGCAATTGTAGATTCAAAGTAGTCTTTCTTTTATTTGATTAGCAATCTCATTTGCCATCTTCTAATTGTGCTTTTGTCATAAATCTTACTTGGTTTCATTGTCTAACATAAGTAAACAACATCCTAAAAGCACTTTTATTTAAAGGCATTTTGAGTTGTTTCTCTAACATCTAAATTTAATTGCCATCTCTTGTTTCATTGAGTAATTTCTTGTTGCTTCATTTGGTTTTTGTCTTAAGCTAAACTTACTTTCAACTTGAAGTAATATCTATTATACGTGGATTAGTATCTTTTTCTTTGAAGCATCTCTAGTTATAATTGCATCTCATTGAAGCATTTCATTAACATCTCATCTTGCATATTAGAGCTATATTTGCATTCTTAAAATCTACTTCTAAGCATAAGCTTGGTTGAATAGAAAGTTAGGACAACTTTCTCCAACATTCATTTAATAGGCTTGACTCTTGAGCAATGGTTAAAACATGTGACCTTACAGTGCTCTTGTGGCCCACTCCCTTGTAGGAACAAAGACACTAAGGTTGCTAGAAGCCTTAGGTAGGTATCGTTAATGAGGCCTTAGCCTCCTTCTCTAACACTTCTTTCTACAACCTTGTTCCAAGACATGTCTTGACAATTGAGGAGAAATCATTCACCATAGACGAGGCATTTAATTAAAATTAACCAAGATCCTTGCATTACACATAGTTTAGTCTTGCATTCATTTTAACATCATCTCATTTTGCATTAAGTTGTATTGTGAGCATTTTATCTTGCAATATTACATTACTACTCTTGTACTTGTACTTTAATTTCCTTTCTCATTTTCCTTTGATATTGCAATATATTATTTGAGCATATCTTTGAAGTGAAGTATAAGTTTTCATTCATCTTGCAAGTTTTAATTTTTTGCTCATATTTCAATATTGTGCCATTTATTGCACTAACACCTATCTTGCAACTTTACTTATCTTGTGACTTGAAATGTTATTTCATTGTGCAAGTGCTGTATCTTTATTAAGCATTGATTAAAGGCACTGATTTATCACTCTTATCTTGTCATTGTCTTATTAATCTTATTAGAATCCATCTTGGTGATATTTACATTACTCATTTTATAATCACACTTGTTAAATAGTCCTTAATTCAAGTTACTTAGAGAAGCAATTTCCTTTCCCTTAGTCTCCTTGAGCTTGTTGTTTTAACAAGTTTCCCTTTACTAACCATATTTAGGGACTACCACCCATAGCTTGTCTAGGAGAGAGCTTAAATGAGGTGAGTAGGGAATAGGTGACAATCCTTGCTCTAAGCGTTGCTCCATAAAGATTATACCTTGTGGGGTTGGAAACTTTTCCCATTATTAGGTGTACATCTTAGGTGACAACATTGTTTGGTGTCGTTACTCGGGTTAAGTTTTCTTTGACTCGGTTTTTCAACTAACATTTCGGTTCTTTCATTTTGGATTTTTGGAGTTAGAAACTTGTTCAAGTGGCGACTCCACTTGTTTCATTTTATGCAAGGATTTATGCTTGAAACCTTCTTCTTGT
>APFE030967992.1:319056-359347 GCA_000404065.3 Pinus taeda | reverse complement strand
ATTTTCATGGACTCCGGAAGCAACAAAGGCCTTTGAACATCTTAAAGAGGCAATGTGCCAAGCACTGGTCTTAGCTACACCGGACTTCACAAAAACCTTTATTGTGGAATCTGATGCGTCAGGAAATGGAATTGGTGTTGTTCTAATGCAAGATGAAAGACCCATTTATTTTGAAAGTCATCCAATCAAGGGAAAGTTTTTACACAAAGCCATTTATGAGAAGGAAATGTTGGCAATACTCCATGCACTTAAGAAATGGCGACCCTACCTAATGGGAAGACACTTCAAGGTAAAAACGGATCATGATAGCATTAAATAATTTTTAGAAAAAAAATTATCCTCTGAAGAGAAGCAAAAGTGGGTCACAAAGATGTTGCATTATGACTTTGAAATCATCTACAAAAAAGGGAAGCAAAATGTGGTGGCAGATGCACTCTCAAGAAAGGATGAGGATGTGGAAACCTTGTTGTGCACCATTTCTATTATCCAACCAGATTGGATAAATGAAGCAAGAGAGGAATGGAAGAATGACGAAGAAGTGTGGGCACTTATTCGAAAGTTACAACAAGATTCCAGTACGTCTGATACATTTGGTTGCTAAAATGATTCATTATGGTACAAATATCGCTTATACCTCTGTAAGAATTCCCAGCTACAAAAAAAGATTCTTATGGAATTGCACACTTCTCCCTTAAGAGGGCACTCGAGATTTTTAAAAACTTACCACAGGGTTAAGAAGGAATTTTTTTGGGATGGCCTTAAATCAGATAATCAAAAGTTTGTGGCGGAATGTTTGGTTTGCCAACAAAATAAAGTTGAAACAATTAAGACACCGGGTCTATTACAACCTTTATCCATTTCAAGCCAACGTTGGGAGGAGGTTTCAATGGATTTTATCACAGGTTTACCCAAGTCTGAGGGAAAGAGTGTCATCATGGTGGTAGTTGACAGACTTACCAAGTATGCACACTTTTGTGCATTATCACATCCATTTAAAGCCAGTACAATATCTACTGCATTTATGGAAACAATTCAAAAGCTACATGGAAACCCAAAGATTATTGTAAGTGACAGAGATGCCATTTTCACTCGAAATTTTGGGACAAAATTATTTTCTTGTCTTGGTACTCTGTTAGCTCATAGCTCATCTTATCATCCTCGATCTGATGGGAAAACTGAGATAGTAAAAGAATGTTTGGAAGCATATCTTCGTTGCTTTGTATCTGATAAATAGACACAATGGGTCAAATGGTTGCCTCTGGCTGAATGGTGGTATAACACTTCCTTCCATACAACAACAAAAATGACCCCATTTAGGGCACTTTATGGATATCAACCACCATCCATCACATCATATTTAAGAGAAAATTCTAAGGTTCAAGCAGTGGAACATCACATCGAACATCAATAACAAGTCCTCCAAACTCTTAAAGGATAAACTCGTGTTGGCACAGAATAGAATGAAACAACAGGCAGATCAACATCGTAGCGAAAGAAGTTTTGATGTAGGCGATTGGGTATTTTTATGGCTACATCTCAAGCGAGCAATTTATGAGTAGGAAATGTTGGCAATACTACATGCACTTAAGAAATGGCGACCTTACCTAATGGGAAGACACTCTAAGGTAAAATGTATCATGATAGTCTTAAATACTTTTTAGAACAAATATTATCTTTTGAAGAACAGAAAAAATGGGTCACAAATATGTTGGGTTATGACTTTGAAATCATCTACAAAAAAGGGAAGCAAAATGTTGTTTCAGATGCACTCTCAAGAAGGGATGAGGATGTGGAAGCATTGTTTTGTGCTATTTCTATTGTCCAACCAGATTGGATACATCAAGCAAGGGATGAATGGAATAAGGACGAAGAAGTGTGGCCACTCATTCAAAAGTTGCAGAAGATCCCAGTTCAAACAATATTGACAGAACTTTACAAGCAAGGAAAAATCATATTGGAACCTGGAGCATTCACAGAAACAAGAACATGACAGCTACGAAATCGATCAATTTCAAAGTATCTCATCAAGTGGAAGAACTTAACAATAGTCCTGATGATGAGTATGGGTTTAGACTCGAAACGTCGACATATAAAAATGGGCACTGTGGAAAATCCAAACTCCTCTCAGAAACCACACCACAGTAATCTGAAATCCAAAAAAGAACTTAACCATTGAAGATTCCACATGGGAGGACAAGAATTTGTACAGAAGCATCAAGAACTACTCAAGTGTTGAGGACAACACTTTTTGAAGGAGAGGGGCATGTTAGGTCCCTATACTACTAGTGTCACTGCTTATTGTTATTAGTACAACCCCCTTATTATATTGTTGTGCCCATGTAGTCCCCATATTGTCATTATTGTGCCCCATAGAAGCCCATTATCGTTATCATTGTGCCCTTACATTATTATTGTTATGTCGGCTCTGATTATATTATGACCCCTTAGACTCCTATATATAGAAAGGAGGTCTTTTCATTTGTATCATCAAAGAATTGTTCATTTGTGTAATGTAAAGGATGTTGCACCCTCAAAGAGGCTTATTTCTAAGGCGTTCATATATCTTTTCTATGTTTTTGTGAGCTGGTTTCATAAAAATATTGGACAAGAGGCTCTCTATAATATCCTTTTGCTCTTTCAAGGTTAAGTGAACAGGCATCATGGATGACTATTTCACACCTTGTGATTTTACTAATATTTATGGTTATCTGCATGATATTTCTTATGAAGTCATCGAAGCCATTTATGAGTTGCCTCTTTTTCAAGGTAACAATGGTATTAATGGCAAAACTCACCTTGGGAATTTTAACCTTTGTGTGAGCAAGTGGCACCCATATAACGAAGATGTAAAGATGAGGATTTTCGTTTTCACCTGAGTTGAAGATCCTCATAATTGGTTTTAGAGTTCCATACTAACACTTTTCATTCTTTAGAATCAATCATTGATGCCTTTGAAGAAAAATATCGAGATAAAAGAAAGGTAAAAGTGAAAGTTGAAGTGAAAGAAATTAAAGAGGTTGAAAGTGATCCTATCAAGGAGTTAATTCAAATGGTTAAGAATATGCAACTCAGCCATGCACAAGTAATTATGAATATGGATGTCAACCAAGCTCAACTCATTAAGAACATGGAAATGAACTACACGTAAGTAATCCAAAACATGGAACACAATCAAGCGAAATTAATAGTAGATCACACCAAGGAGATGAGTGCCATGGAAGCTAGTCAGATCACTCTTCAAAATAGGTTATTGGCCATGAAAGAAAAACATGCTAAGGAAATGGAAACCATGGAAGTTAATCATTCTAATCAGATGACCACCATTCAAAATCATTTGATTGTAATAGAATTAGAACAAGTACAATTAATAAAGACTATGGAGACTATTAATGAAAAATAAATCAGTGCCATGGAGTTTAAGCATTCTAATCAAATAGGTGCCCTACATAATAGGTTGGAGGAAATGGAAAGATTATAGGTACAATGTTTTTAGCCAAGTCCAAATAATAGATGGCAAGAGAATAAAGAACTTTCAACCGATCATGAGCCTCCCAATCTGCCAAAGCAATATCATGAAGAGTTCACTTATCCCATTAAGAAGTGGTTAATTAAAAGTGGCATATTTAGAAAGGAAACTGAGGAAAATCTAGAGATCAATCAAGATATCATATGTTGGGTCCCTATAATACTAGTGATTACCCCATTACTATTGTAGTTATACCCCTTATTAATATTGTTGTGCCCCTATTACCCACATATTGTTATTTCTGTGCCCCATAGAATCCCTCTATTATTATTTTTGTGGCTTTATATTATTATTGTTAGGTCGGTTAGATTATATTGTGACTCCTTAGACTCCTATATATAGAAAGGAGGTTTTGTCATTTGAATCATCCAAGAATTGTTCATTTATGTAATGTAAAGGAGGTTGTCCCCTCGAAGAGGCTGAATTCTAAGGCGTTGATCTATCTTTTCTATCTTTTCTTGAGCTAGTTTCATAACATTTTCGTGGGTGTATTTGACACAACCGTTGCCGGACGGGTTTGGCAGCCGGGTAGGTTTTGATATCATGAACAACGATTGAAGGATCAATTCCTGGCATTTCCTCATAGGACCAGGCAAACACGTCGCAGAGTTCCTGAAAGAGGGCTCTATATGTGTTGAATTTAGTGTCTGTACAAGAAGCACCTATGTGAATGTTTGCAACAATCCCAGGGTTGACTGAAATGTCGATAGGATCCGTTCGAGAAATATTGGCTAAATTTTGTTCAAAATCAGGATGTTTTAATGGATTTTGCGGTTCTTTGACATATTCAGCGGTAAAAATGGATGAAAAATCATTTTAAAAATGATCAATCTCAGGTAAAAATGAAGACTGATGATGAAGATCTTCCCATGGTAATGCATCAACAGACAACAGTTCCCGAATTTTTTCATCAGTGTGAACGGTTTTTGAAAAGCGTGTTGACTCTAAGTTTGAGATTGAAAGTGATTTCCCATTGATCTCATTCGCTAGATCAAGGTTGGTTGAATTTGAGTCGGAAAACGACTGTACTGCCTAATAAGCAACTTCAAAGGGACTCAAAGGCATGGCATCACTAAGAGAGTCCACCTCGAATCAAAAGGAACGATCCAAGGATCGTTAAGAACAATGGATTCTGACGAAATCATATGAATGGTTGCGAAAGGAGATGGTACGTTGGGAGGAGGAAATGAAAAAGTTCCGAGTAAACCCGAATTTTTAACTAATCCTACTCCAACATCCTTATAAGGGATAACGATTTTTCCAACATGTTGAATACTCTCAGCAGAGGATGGGTCAGACGAAAAATAGGTTAACTGATCTATTTTTACGATATTTCCATTATGTGGGAACTTCATAAGCTGAAAGACTGATGAAACAACAACAGTCATGGCGTAAGACCATCTATGACCCAAAAGAAGGTTGTAATCTAGAGGGGCATCAACCACTTCCACATCTAGATTAACGGTTTCTCCTTCAACTCCTATAGGTAAGTCCCGTAAAATGCCATAAGGATGAAACCCTTTGCCATCAAAGGCCTTTAGAATCGTTGGGGATTGATTAAGTGTAGGAGAACCAAGGGTTTTCCAACACTGTATCGACATAATACACGTGGAAGCTCCCTCATCAATCACAGTCCTAAAACAAGGTCTGTTTTTGACTAATACTGGAATCTGGAAAGCCATTTGATGAGGAAGATGAGGTGTACTATTTTCTAAATCGAAGACTATGAGGTTTGAGTCCTGAATATCAACAGCTCCTATAGCCGACAGTAGCATTTTACGTTGTGCTGGACAAGATTGCAACACTTCCAAAACCAACATTGCTGAAGGTGAGACAGCTAAATATTCAACAATGTTATAGTTCTGAGTAGCTCTCGCATGTGGATTGAAAGGTGACTTTCAAATTATATGCTTAGCGGGCAATTTGATTACTAAGTCGGGATTTGGTTTCTCGATCTGTAGTGGATCGGAACTAGATGGAGCTGAGGTTGATGGATTGGAATTAGAAGATTTGGTTTCCTTACCACCAAGAGGACTTTTACTCCCGTAATCTTGTGATCGTGTCGCAATCCTTACATGTGACATCATCATTATGGGCTCTTTCGATGCACTAGAGGAAGAACCTATCATTTTACTATCTTGATTTGGAAAAGGATCCTTCAAAAATGCAGGTGTTTGTGAACCTTTGATGATTTTCGCAACCTCGGCACGATGCGGACAATCCCTTGTAAAGTGCACCTCATCGCAGATGAGACAAGGATATCGAGGTTTTTGTTTCTCGTCAGTAGATTCAGGTTTATCGATTTCTCCTTTGCGTTCTGCTTATCCTTCTTCTTACCTTTCTTCTTGCCATTAGATTTTGATTTGGTCGTGGATGATTCTACGACATGAACATCGGAAAAAATTTCAAGTGAAGACTCTCCCTTAGGGGAATTTGGTAAAGTTATAATAGGAGAAGAATTCTTGGAGGATTTCTTCTTACTTTTGGTATTAACAGTACCAATCACACCGTCAGCAGCATGAGACCCTGAGGGAGGTGCAACTATTTGATTTTGTTTCGGAAGGTCGGGGATTTTTTCTTGTAACATACCTAACTGCATGTAAACTAAGTCAAGGTACTGAGCTTGAGCAATTACTTGCTCTTCTGTAACTAACCCTGCCTTAGCTACATCTTCAGTTATTTTGGGTAATAATTATTTTACAAACCATTCTGCCAAAATTTGGTCCGGGATAAAAACTTTCACTAAACGACATCGATGTCGCCACTCATGAATATGATCTGAAATATATGTGGATGTCGACTGCTTTAATGAAGTTAATAATTCCGTGCCATTGTCATATCGGATTGGCAGCTGAAAATGAGTAAGTAAGGAAGTGGCTAACTGACTAAAATTGTAAAAAGAGCCTCGTGGCAACTCAATGTACCACTTGGCTGCAAGGCCAACCAAAGTGCATTGAAAAAGATGAAGATGAATTGAATCATCTATAATGGAATTCGATGCACACCAGAGATGGTAAGTCATCCCATGATTAGACGGATCTTCTCCTGGCTTCCCCTTAAACTTTGGTATATCAATGGGCAACTTATTCGGCATTGGCGGCCCAAATGGAAGATAATTGATGGGATCGTTCGTAAGGTGCGACAAGTCAGGCAAATCCAAAATTGCTATAAATGGTAACTGACGGTTCAGATCCCGAAAACTTGGGGTCATAAGACCAGCCCCAGGAGGAGGATATCCAAGATAACTTGGTATCAGATTCACATTTGGGATATTATATCCTCCTGGAAAACCAGGATTAACCAAACCATACTGGGGTTGTCGAGGTTGTTGATACGTATACCCAGGGTACGGTTGATACTGATAAGCCGGATTTTGCACAGCGGGGCCGAATTGGTACTGCCCCTGGTACGGTTGATAAGTAAATTGTGGTTGTCTTGTAACAACCGTACTAGGCCCAGGTTGTCCTACATGCATGGAAACCGGAGTCTGGATTATAGGTACAGATTGGGGTAAAGAGGCCTGAGGAGTTGATATAAGAGTAGTAGAAACTGGAGCCATTGATACTCCAGAAATGGGTGGAGTGGATTGAACAGAAGCTACAACAGTTGTAGCAGACGTTTGGGATGGAGTTCGAGGCGAACTAGGCCTAGACTGTTGAGCTGCCCCAAGTGTAGCAATTTGAGTAGTAGGATGGATAGGTTGCTGGGGTGAACTAGAAACAAAAGACTGTCCAGATTGAGATGACAACTGTACACTGGGTTGAGGAGTCTGTTGATCCCACACCACATTCATTCCGGGGTATGGACCCATAACAAGTTGAGCGTATTGAAGACCAAAACCAGGTTGAATGTAAGATTGATAATTATATGGTAGATTTCCGGGCCCTTGAACAAATGATTGACTTGAAGGTGGTTGAAAACCTTGAGGTTGATATTGACCCTGAGGTTGGTACTGACCTTGAGGCTGGTATTGACCTTGTGGTTGGTACTGACCTTGGGGTTAGTACTGACCTTGAGGCATATATTGATAATGGGGTTGACCTTGAGGTACATATTGATACTGGGGTTGACCTTGAGGAAAATACTATCCCGTAGGAACATACTGTCCTTGAGGTTGCCCCCCAGGCGGTAACAAACTGCCTTGGGGTTGCCCCCTAGGCGGTATTGGAGTACCTTGCGGCTGTCCCCCAGATGGTATTGAACTACCTTGAGGTTGCGGATTAGGAGTAGTACCAGACATCATAAGAATCTCTTCGACACTTAACAGTTTAGTTCCGTTATGACCAGGAGATATGACATAATTGGTGGGTCGAGGAGAAGCTCCTGAAAACATACCAGATAGACACTGATACCCAGGAGGAACAGAAGGACCGCCATGTAAGAAGGTTTCTGGCATCTGAGTAAACAAGGATGACTGTCTCGACATATTCAAAGGAGGATAATAACCTTTGGGTGTTAGATGGAAAGGAAATTGAGGTGGTGAAGATGCGAGACCTAGATTTTCTAAGAAATTGGTCAATGAAATATACCAAGTGTCACCTCTAATGGGACTGTAGAAAATAGATTCACGCTCCCTAAGTTCAATAGTCGGTTGATTTTCAGGGATGCTTATACCTTCGTTCGGACTTGAACTTACAATTTCTTCAATGGAAATGAGTCCAGAAGGAAGATTCTCGGTAATAATATTTTCTACTATGGGTGAACTAGGACCACTAGAAATAAGAGAAGCAAATCCTAAAGATGGAGCAGCAGCGATTTCAGTTTCAGGTTCAGAGATTTCAGGTTGTTCGGCTAATGAGCTAGTAGGAGTGATACTACTGGTAACCTCAGAAAATGAAATCGGTTCAGAAATATGTTCTGTTGCTTACAATAGATGATCAGGATGTACAATCAATGAAGACTCTCTGGCCTCCGATGACCCAACCCTAGTTTCACTAGGTGCGACAAGGACCCGCAGCCCTTCCAGTTGACTTGGTGTAAATTCGGGAGGCTGCCGCCGTAGTCGATGGGATTTTCTCGGTAACTCAGCCATGATTAATTTAATTACTTCACACAAAAACAAAGAAAAATATCAAGAAAAACACCTAAAGTCTCTAAAGAACCAAACAATTTAAAGCACACGCCTAACAAATCTAGGAGATCAAACCACACACAAACAATATCTTTCTGGATCGAAAACACTAGTTGGTGATGAAATCCAATGTCGCAGAATTCAATACAGAAATGGTGATTGGAACAGTTACCTCGACAACCTGCTTAATGAAACAGACTGGCACAAGTTTCTCCACTATAACCATCTCGAGTGAAGATACCCCCCCAGAGAGTCCAAGTGAGTCTAATCGACGTCTGCTCCAGGTACAATGGGATCTTCCCTCCACCGTCACCTAGGAAAGAATCCTAAAGGTTATGGTCACTAAGGTCACCAACAAAAACAAATATACCTGGGGGAATAGTCTACGATCCAATACGCACGCAAGGGCATAGTAACAAGCTCAATCCCCTTGAAGGCTCCTTGACATAATCCAAGGTTTACCAACAAGTGACCCCAGGCTCCTCGACAATGGTTAATCCAAGGTTTACTGTTTTCAATATGTGAATATCTTCTATCGTTCCCAATGAGGAAGAATTGATTCCCACACTGGTTCGGATATGATCTCATGCTTCTCCTTTAAGAGGAGATTTCCCAGAGCATAGATGTAACAATTGGAATTTCTCCCTACCGCAATATCAACTACTTGTTTGTTTAAACTACCTTGGAGAGTTAATTACTCCCTACTCCAAGATACTAGCCTGAGCTATGTTGGTGAAAAGAGCCCTAGAAAATAAAAAGATTGCTAGATTGAATTTAATTAAGCGTTAATTTTGTTGTTTGTTCCTTAAGTCAATGGGTGCAGAGATGAAACTTTATGGTATGAAGAATCGACTCCAAAACACTAAAAAATGCACCTAATATGATAACAATTCCTTTTCCTTTTCAATGAATTTCTAGTTAAGGAAGAGTCGAAAATGCAATGCTTTGAAAATCCAATCTTTCTCTTAACATACAACTGAAAGGAAACTTTTTGTCTTTTCCAACAAACTTTAAAAAACGAGACTACTAATCACGCTCACAGAAAATCCCTTTTCTTTTCAACAATCATCCACTACAAGAATAAACAATTCCTTTAAGAGGGCTTTTAAGATTTCTAGAAAAACTCTAAAAAACTATTGAAAACAAATTTTCAACAAGCTTGTATAATTTCTACGAAAAACTCAAAACTATAATCTAATCTTGAGATCTGAACGAAAATGGATTGAAAAGAAACTTGAAATGTTTTTGAGGATGCTCAACTTAGTGTTTCAGCTAACTAAGGATCAATTTGTTCAGCTCAACAAACTAATTAAAAACACCCAATTATATTTTAATAGAAAAATGAAATTCGAAACTTTTAATCAAGTTCAATCAAAGTTTTGCAAAAGAGACAAATGGGATCTAGATCTCTTCATGGATAGATTTCATAAGCTAGTCAAACTCAGTAAGAAGACCAGAGGGACCAGGGTGATTTAAGGCTCTAAGGCTTCGGATCTCTGAGCTACTACAAAGACCAAGCAAAACCCAATCCAATAGACAAAACTTCTTAGAAAATCACTCCAAACAAGAATGCCAATGAAGACTAACTCACAAGGAACTTTTGTTAAGACAAGTGTAGGTTTGGGCATATACTAACAGCTATGAACAAAAACTAAACCTAATTGGGTAGATGGATCTTAGGTTTTTCAAATTTTTGATAGGGGTTCGCAGGCATCTAGTAGAACCATGTGCGGTGCCGCTCCATGTTACACTTTAACAGTGTGGATAGGTCTGCACTGTAACTAACTCAGAGGGTGCGGTCCTCTTCCAAAATTTAAAAAAATAAAAATCCAACCAGGATCTAACCAGTACCCAAACTCACATACATCAAGGCAAAATCAAAAACAAAAACTTAAGTTCCTCAAGTCAAAGCAAAGAGAAATCAAAAACCAAACCAAACCAGTCCCCAGCGGAGTTGCCAATTTGTTGGCCGGATAAATCGTTCTTGTGGACAAGACCGATCTCCCTAGTATCTAATGATATCTAGCAACAAAGAGCACAAGAAAATCTACTCTTCTCTAAACATATTTCAATTCATTAATGAATACTAAGAGGTGTAACAGACCCTACCTCGGTCCAACGCTTATTTGAGGCAGTTTTATCCCAACAGCTTCAAGCAGTTCTCGTTTAATAACCTGCATACACAAACAAGCACACATCAAAGCATACCTGTGTATAACAAAACATATTCATTATGAAGATCAAGGAGCTCGTAAAATAAACCATTAGAGATAGTTCATTGAGAAAAACAAACTTGATTGTATTAACTTTATGAATAAAAGAACCTTACAACCTTTGCCTGATGTTGCACAAGTTCTTTCCAGGGTCCAGCAAGAGTCTCCTCTACTTTGACAAGCCTCACTCAATTCCCAAATTACATGAAAGGTATGTGATCTCTCCTCTCACAAGCTCAAAAAGGAAGCCTAGTTTTCAGCAGCATTTACCCTCAAGAATCTTCAGCTTTCAACCTCCCCTACAACCAGCCCAATGTATGAATTTATAGTGCAAATGGAGGAAGTTGCAGGTCCACCATTGAAGGGATACGTTCCTCCTTCAATGGGATAAGCACCTCATATCATGGAGTTAGCTCCCTTAGTTATGGAATGGATGAACCAAGGTGGAGCAAACTTGCTAGCGTAATATTCCTTCTAGAAGTTTCTAGAAGTGACCCAAGATGAGCTTTTAGGAATGAACTCATGCCTTTTTAACTTTTACAGGGGTTCACACCCATTACTCAATAGACAGAGCGGTCAGGTTCGCAGGAAACATGACCATTGGGTGCGGCACCACAGGCAATGCTAGGAGAAAGTGCGAAATCAAGATTTGAAATATTTTTAAGGTCTTTCTCCCATTTTCAAGGCTTGACATGAAGAGCTGAGGTTTAAGACTTGCAAAGGAGGTATGTATGAGTGTTGATGGACTCACACAAACTATAGAAAATCATGGTGACAATTTTTTGTGTAACATGATAACCTAGGTCACTTGAGTAAGGTTTCGTATGAAAATCTCTCAAGATCACCTTCTTGAGCTCGCTTCTATCTCGCACACATATCTGTCTCTAAATCTGACCAATCCATCATAATCCATACCCTGTGCACTTGCACTTGTACCTCTACCTATACTTCCACTTGTACCTATACCATTACATGTACATGTACTTGGACCTGTACCTGTAATATCACCTGTACCTATACCATCACCCTACTACAACCTATGCACAATTTCCATATACCTAAAATCTTGATGACTTGCTTGCAAGATCCTATCTTGTAACTCTGTCCCATAGGAGATCATAGCTACCAAGTGGTTTACCTGTATCCACCTGCTAATAACATTTACCATCTTGTTCTCTTTACCTTTGATGGACCTAATCTCGAAATCAGACTCGTTGATCATGGTGAACCATCTAGCCTACTTGGCGTTCAAATTCCGTTGGTCAAAAAAATACCTCAACCCAATGCAATCACTCATAAGTACAAACCTCCTACCAAGAAGGTAGTTCCTCCACATCTTCAATGCATGTATGACCGCTGCTAACTCAAGATCATGTGTTGGGTAGTTCTGCTCGTGCTCGTTTAGTTTCTAGGACTCATAGCATACCACCTATCCATCCTACATAAGGACTCCACCAAGCCCTATGTTGAAAGCATATGTGCATACCAAAAACTCTTTGTCCAGATCTACAATCTATAACACTGGTGCATGTGTCAACAACTGCTTAATTTTCTCAAAGCTAGCCTCACACTCCTCTATGCATTCAAACTTCTTACCTTTCCTTTGCAATGATGTGATAAGATAAGAAATCTGCGAGAAGTTTGTGATGAACCTTTTGCAATATCCTATCATACCCATGAAAGATCTCACCTCATCCACACTCTTTGGAGCTACCCACTCCATGATGGCCCTTATCTTCTCTGGATCTACTGCCTTGCCTTCCTTTGAGATGACATGCCCCAAGTAGTGCACCTTAGTTTGAAATAAAATACACTTGCTGAGATTAGCATACAGTTGTTGCTCCCTCAAACAACCTCAACACTGCTACTAAATGCTTGACATGCTCTTCCTCATTTTTAGAATATACCATCATATCATCCATGAACACAATAACAAACTTATCCAAATATGGATGCAAAATTTTATTCATCAATCACATAAATTTAGTTGGAGCATTAGTTAAGTGAAATGGAACAAAATGAACTCATAATGCCCATACTTAGTCCAGAATGTAGTCTTTTAAATGTACTCCTCTTTGATGTGTATCTTATGGTATTCGGATCTTAGATCAATCTTCGAGAACACTACTACTCCCTTCAGCTGATCGAGTAAGTCATCAATCCTCGACAAAGGGTACCTGTTCTTGATGGTCACTTTGTTCAACTAACTGTAATCAATGCATAGTCTGAGAGTACCATATTTCTTCTTCATGAACAATACTAATGCACCCCTAGGTGATACACTTGGCCTAATGTATCCCTTGTCCAACATTTCCTTCAACTGCAATTTTAAGTTTTAACTCAACCACTCAAGTGTTCTCATCTGGTAAGGTGCTTTTGATGCTGGAGATGTCCCTGACACTAAATCAATAAAAAAAGTCTACCTCCCTGTGAGGTGATAGCTCTATAATGTCTCTAGGAAATACATCTTGGAATTGCTGCAAAAGTGGGTACCTGTTCAACACATCTGCATCCTCAACCTCCTTACCCTTATCTTTAGAAATGTGCACTGCAAATAACATACACCCTTTCCTATGACCACACTTTGTTTGCATAGCTATCACCATCCTAACTAATGTGGATTTATTCTTACCCTGCAAGACTCTTGGTTCCCCATTGTCATCAATACACTCAATTGCTTTATCATAGAAATCTACCTTGGTTCTATGAAGTTACAACCAATCCATTCCCAACAACATACCGTATGATCCCAACACTAGTACATTTAGATGTGCTGCAATAGACATATCATTCAAGTCAAATGCACAAGCTATTACCCAATGATGAAATCACTTCTTTGTACCTATAAGCCCACTACACTAACCAAGACTCTACATGTAATTCCTTAATAAAACCACACTTATCCACCAAGTTAGGACTAATGTAGCTATAATTAGATCCAGGGTCAATCAAAATAGAAATAAATTGATCACAAAGCGTACCATCCATCTCAATGATAGATGCTTGGTGTTCTACATGTATGTTGTCCATTGCTTCATAAATATGAGGATACTCTGGCCAACATCTCCAACATGTTGTGCCTCCTATGCATTGTATATCTTATGCCTACCACCCTGATGTTGCAGACAATCTCTCCTAAGTTGTTCCTCAACACATTTCCAACACTCCAACCGACTAGTGCCCTCACCTCTATGATGCTACTGTTGTGACACATATCTTTGTCTAGCTTCATTAAACTTCTTTTGCGGTGCCATATTTTCTTTCCCACCTATAGTCTGAGGCCTTGTTCTCTTATGCTCCCATTTACCTCTACCTTTGTATTTTCCCTTCCATCCTTGCTGAGATTCATTCTTATGCTTTGATTGTTCATAGAAATGGTTCAATTTCCCAATGACTTCCTCAAGTGACTGAGGCTCGTCATACTCAATCCAATCTCTAAATGTTAATGGAAAACCACTGAAAAATATCTGAACTTTATCCTTCTCATCAGTAAGATATGGTACATACCTCAATAGCTCCAAAAACTTGGTCGTGTACTCTTCATATATCATTGATCCCATCTTTAGCTCATAGAATTATTTGGTCTTACTATCATAGTACCTTTCTGACAAGTACTTCTTCTTGAGAAGCCTCTTGAACTCCCACCAACTCAATTCATCTGTCATGATGTCTTTGACCCACTTAACATCTTCCCACTAGATGTTTGCTTTACCTTTCAAGCTAAAGATAGTTATTCTGGCCTTCATGTTATCTATGTACTCATGCAACTCAAAGAATTTGTTCATCCAAAGTATCCAATCCTCTGCATCTTCCAACATCTTCACATCTCCATTAAAATAAGGTGGTTTTGCTTTCTTGAATTCATCCGACAAGTATCCCCTATCATTCCTCCCATAAGGATGATAACAATGACAATCATGATGTCTATCAGAACCAAAACTAGAATAGTACCTGTACTCATCGCCCCTCCTATTTGGAGTGTCCAACAACCTGCCATCTCTTATTGTATCAGATCTATCTGACCTCTGTCTACCAAGAGACCTATTTCCATATGCGCCATTAGTTTTATCTTCCTATCCATGGATGATCTAAAGCGACCCTTGTCGCTGCAATTCTGACAAACTCTGAAGAAGTATTGCATTAACCTCTACTTGCTTCTCTTCTGCCTTTATGATCCAGTCATTATCTTCCTTAAAAATCCTTATCTCTTCCTTCATGCTCCTCAATGTATCTGCCAAACCAAAAGTGTGACTCGCACCATAGTGCTCATCTGATGCATAGGGATATTCTATGTAGTGTACCACCCCTCTAGCCATTTGATATTTTCCTGTAATGCATAGTATGTCAGATAAACCAAATCATAATAAATCAATGTACGTTGGCATAATTCAGGGAGGTTACCTCATCTGTAATGTCAAAAAATCAGCGTGATACATGTATAACATAATCATAATAACATATAGACATATAACAAGTAAGTGCATCAATGCATAAACATCATTCTAGCTAGGGTCCAATCATCAATGCAAGGCCATATCGACAATGCATGCTATGACCTCATCATGACAACAACCATTACTCCATTGTGCACATTTCCACATGCAACCATCAACATGCATAAGCAATGCATAATCAACTACACCTACGCATAAATGCATGTAGTCAAAGATAAGCGATCAATTCTTGTAATCAACCTACAAGATTGATACATGTAATCAAATCTACAAGAATGTAGCCTAACATACAAGGATGTAAGTAAGTGACACAAAATAAACATGTAAGCGACATGTAACTATATGTAACCAGTCATATACTCATGAACAATGCATTCCACAAAATCAACATCAAATTCAACATGCAAACCTTATTACAACCATAATCAATCATCCAACAAAGGCAACAAGAACATGGAATACAAGTGTAAAAGACACACATGCAACTGACATGCATGCATGACCAACACACACCACCCATCCAGTCAGAGGGGTGAACCATGATCTGATACCACTCTGTAACACCCTCCTCCCACATTTAGCCAAGTAATTAGCCAACCGGGGTAAACATGCAATGAGAGGCTAATATGATAGGATTCGACCTGCTATGTGACCTTAAGGAAGTGGAATCGATGGAAACATTACACACAATCAACCAACATTAGCTTTAGGACCCACAGAAACCAATCCAACACTTCAGACAGCTTGCCCTTAGGTCCTACTGAAGTTTTGATCATCTTTGGCCTTAGTCACTCTCATGATATATGCATGAAATCGTCCAGAAAGCCAAAGTCATTCTCACAGGCTTATGTGCCACTGTCGAGGGACCCAGTTTGCCAGTTCTGTGCCAGGGACCTTGGGATTTAAGCCACTTTTTTAGGCCTAGAGCCCAGGTCATTACCTAGAATGGAATGACAACTTAAGATCGGTAAAAGAACATGAAAACAATGATGCCAAAACAATAAGTTGAAGAAGACCTTAACCAGATCCCTACTAGCCATGACATGAATTTCGTCAAACACATGATCAACATGTAACCTATAGGTGTAAACAATAGAATTAAGTGTAGGGATCTCATACTTATCTTAGAATCACTATGAACCATTCTTCCCTCATGTCATTTGCTGCATTAGAATCTATTAGTCCATAGATACATTATGCATTCATTTACAAGTAGAAGCATGCTGAGAGCCATACATAGTTGTTTTCATAAAAACATACATATAACTAGCATAATAGGGACAAACCTATCATAAGCATATCAGCTGTAAAATCCACATATACATCAATACATTTACACATGAAAATCAAGGGAATGAATTTCTCATTAATGAATGTAGTAAACCAACCGTAGATAGGACTACCACATTCCACCCGACCATACATTGGATGAGCCAAGTCTCTCTTCAGCCAATCACCCCCATGCCATATTCCAAGTATGAATGTGGGACTCATAGAACACACCAGAAAACAAAAAAACACATGGATGCCACCAGAGTTATCCATCTACACCATGAGGAATTTGAGTGCCTCCTAATCTCTCAGTCTTTACCATAATCCACAGTACGATCTAGGGATCACTAGGCCCTACATCGAGACACACTTTCTAGGCTTTACCGTACATCCATCCCAATACTAGGCCCAACGGGGAGAAATCCACCTATTTCTTTACCGTATATCCTATCATTCACCGACAAGGATTCCTAAGTCCACCCAAGCACACAATCTGGCTTCACCACAAACCATAGTGTGGTTTAGGGGTTACTAGGCCAGTGGCTTTACCATGATCCACAGTCTGGTACAGGGACCACTAGGCCATGTAGAATTATGTAGAATTTTTCCTACAAATCAGCTAGCTTTGATACCATGTAGAACTTTTTCTACAAATCACCTAGCTCTGATACCATGTAGAAATTCCCACTGTAGATCACCTGGTAATGCAATATACTAAAGCAAAACACTTGATATACTTCTACAAACAATTTAGCAGAAGCTTAATCGAACATGAGCAACATCAATAAGAACACATATAACTAATAAGAAGGAACCAATCATACATAACACAAAAGAATTTACCCGGGGAAAGCATCAACCTAAAACCCCAACTCTGTATTATCATACAAGTGGAAATATAGTCTAGATTACAAAAAGCCTTAGCTCAGAAGCTATCCAACTCTCAGTACAATCCCTCTGTTGCTCATAGATAGTCAAAGGCTTCTCACAAACCTTCTCCTCTGTCCTCCAAGCCTCCTATTTCCTTGTGCAGTTTTCCTTGGGGTCTAGTGCTGCCACCTATGTGAATTGGCCTCTTCACACACTCACTAACCTCTGATCTAACTGCACAAATGTGAAGGAGATAAATCCTCATCATGGATGAGCTTCCTTTATAGGAAAAATATTCATCCAACTGATAGTACATTGTCCCTTCTCTGATCTCAACTGGGTCTCCGTCTGAAATGACATGCATTAGTTATCCATTAGTGAATACTCAGTTATCTGAAAATACCAGTTGTCACATGCATGCAATCATCAACAAACTGAATCTCATTAATTTAACAACTTGTTAAATTAATCTAACTAGACTTGACTAAGTTAAACTAAGTCAACTGATCCTCTCAATATAGAATTCATCCTTAATTCCTCAATTAGTGGAGCAAATCAAGGACACATTCCCCAATCAATGGAGAAATTATTACATGTTCGTACAAAGACTTCAAGTTTGAATTTCCTTAACTACTTAACTCAAACTGAATTAATTAATTAATATTCAAACTGTTGGTAAGACCAAATTCGAATTTACTTCCTATAGTTAGACCAGGGAATGCTAAAAATAGGAATCCACACTGCACTGCTAAAAATAGAACTTCTATTTTTAGCACTTCCATTTTTCATTCCCTGTTGCCCAATCCAGCACTGATGCCCAAACTGCTACTTTTAGCAATTTCTTGTTGCCAATTTTTAAGACTCCCTCTCAACAAGAAAGGCTTCCTCTCGAACCCAATCCTGTACCTTCAGAACATTCTGCATGCAACACATCTACCAAGTGTGGTTTCTCTAGCAACTCTTGAAATAAAAAAACTCCCGACTGACCTCTCTATTGGGCTAGAAACATACTCTGATGCTGAAGCTCTACCTGTTGCTAAAAAGTGCTCACTCTCTGACCTCTACACTACTGCAACATCTCCATGCATCTCGCACCATTGCACCCTTCTTTGTGCTACCCTGCACTATGCAACACACTTGTGCCTCTCGCGTTGTTGCAGCCTGCATGCTTTGCGTTGTCCTGGGATTCCTTGCACTGTAGCTCTCTTTGCCGCTTCATCCACATCTGTCTCTACCCAATTAGTCAGTTCCTACTGCTCTCATCGGGGCTCCCATAGCAAAGTCGAATCAAAGAGGTTGGGTACCTCAAGATCATGCCCCTTCTCCTTGGGACGATCACTCCACATCGCCCCACCTCCTCCTTGGAGGTATGCTTGCATGTGATCCCTCTACCCACCTGGCTCAAAGTTCCCCCCTACTAGAGGTCTCTGCATGAGTAGATGTCTCTACTCGATCTACTCTCAGCTTCCCCTGTTGTGGCTGCTCCACAACCTCTTGAAGCTGATGCACCAATCGTGGCTCCTCCATAATTGTTTGAGACTTCTTCTGGCTCTGCATGTTGAGAGGTAATTTACTCTCCCTCTCAACCACCAAGTATCTAACCTTTGCCTTACTCCTCAAGGCTTTCCATGCATCTTGTACCTCAAGTGCATACAAGTTCTTGGCTAGCACACCAATCTATTTCCACTTTCCCACCGTCATAGAATTTTCTAGAAAAAGAGTTGATTTTAAATCAACGATATCTCCCTCATCTGAACTCCAATTCAGCCGAATTTTTATTATTTTATTTTGGGTATATTTCCGTAAGGAATCCAAGTATGCTATTTGTTTCTGAAAATTCTGTACAGAAATTTTCAGATCTGCTCTGCAAACTCTCGGCCAAAACTCAAAACTTCTAAATCTCCTTTCTTGTATACTGTTCTTCCTTGATCACCTGTGCTCCGATACCATGTAGAATTTTTCCTACAAATCAGCTAGCTTTGATGCCATGTAGAACTTTTTCTACAAATTAGCTAGCTTGGATACCATGTAGAAATTCCCACCGTAGAAGGAATCATTAAGAACAAATATAACTGATAAAAAGGAATCAATCACACATAAAGCAGAAGAATTTACTCGGGGAAAGCCTCAACCTAAAACCCAACTCTGTATTATCCTACAAGTGGAAATATAGTCTAGATTACATAAAGCCTTAGCTCGGAAGCTATCCAGCTCTCAGTACAATCCCTCTGCTGCTCATAGATAGTCAAAGGCTTCTCACAAACCTTCTCCTCTGTCCTCCAAGCCTCTTATTTCCTTGTGCAGCTTTCCTTGGGGTCTAGTGCTACCACCTGTGTGATTGCCCTCTTCACACACTCACTAACCTCTAATCTAATTGCACAAACCTGAAGGAGATAAATCCTCATCATGGATGAACTTCCTTTATAGGAAAAATATTCATCCAACTGATAGTACACTGTCCCTTCTTTGATCTCAACTGGGTCTCTGTCTGAACTGACATGTATTAGTTATCCATGAGTGAATACTCAGTTATCTGAAAATACCAGTTGTCACATGCATGCAAGCATCAACAAACTGAATCTCATTAATTTAAGAACTTGTTAAATTAATCTAACTGGATGTGACTAAGTTAAACTAAGTTAACTGATCCTCTCAATATAGAACTCATCCTTAATTCCTCAATGAGTGGAGCAAATCTAGGACATGTTCCCTAATCAGTGGAGAAATTATTGCATGTTCTCACAAAGACTTCAAGTTTAATTTTCCTTAACTAATTAACTCAAACTGAATTAATTAATTAATATTCAAACTACTGGTAAGACCAAATTCGAATTTACTTCCAATGGTTAGACAAGGGACTGCTAAAAATATGAGTCCACACTACACTGCTAAAAATAGAACTTCTATTTTTAGCACTTCCAATTTTCATTCCCCGTTGCCCAATCCAGCATTGATGCCCAAACTACTATTTTTAATAGTGCTATTTTTAGCAATTTCTTGTTGCCAATTTTCAATAGGCCATTTGTTTGTCAGCTCAAAGATCCACCCCACTCAGCTTCAAATCCATCCAACCATCCCACATTATCTGAATATGAAAAACCGATCTCATCAAAGCTATCAAGAAATGACAAAGCTAGGATAAAGAACATTGTCACCCAGAAAAACCCATGCCATGATAGAAAAGAACCACATGAAATACCATGCATGCCAAATTTAGCAAGGAAAATACACATGCAAGTTGATACCTGCAATGAAGCCTACTGTAGCTACTTGATCCTTCCTTTCTCTGCTTGATCTTTACTTCCTCTTGCCTTATTTTTTTTCTTTCTCCAATGCCAAAATGCTCCAAGAAACTCTAAGTGTCCAAGAGTGAGTGAGAGAGAGAGAGAATGATGAGAGAGCTCCAAATCTAAACTGACAAAAGGTTACCAACTAATCCTCATAAGCTTTTTTATGAATGAGGCCTCTATTTTCTTCATTTTCCTCCTCACATGCAACCCGTGACCTTTCACCTCCATTTTCTCCTAATTTCCATTATTTTCATAAACAAATGTGCCAAAAATACCATTTGTCCTTTCCAAATATTTATCCATTGCCTTTTCCAATTTCCTTACGTAGTAAATCCTATAGATTCACAAGCTAATGCAATTTGCTAAATTAAGAGACAAGAATCTATTTTTACTCTTTACAACGGAAGGGGGAAGCCACAGCTCAAAACCCCACTATATGTTTTGTATTAATTCGAAAAATCAAGATGAAATTACAATGCTTGTTCTCTCTAGAACAATCCCATCACTCAACAAATTCAATCTCCAACTCATAAGCAAGCTCAAGGCCAAATCTTTAGCCTCTTCACAATATCTCAAAGTCTCTATTCCAATGTGTAATTCCTATGAAGGATAACTTGTATTTAAAGGGAAATAAAGCCTCTAAAAATAGTGCAATCCCTCAAGGATCAGTTATTGAATGCATGCATTGTTAGTTCAACTCAGAAAAATCTAAAACAAACAGAACAATGTCCCTGCACTCTAGTCTCAACTAGGTCTTTCTTAGAATCGACATGAATGAGTTTCTGATGAGTAATTATTCAGTTAACTAGAGTATCACTGGTGGAGTTCATTAGCGTCACCATTGACTATTAACTGACTATTAGTTCTCTCAATTAGTTTGAGAACTAATTTAACTGAACTGACTCCTGAAATCGAGTCTTCTATTTTACAACTCACAATTAACTCACACTGGAATCCTACAAAGTAGGGAGAACATATACATCTTCGAACTCTAATTTCCTAAGTTAAGTAAGTTTAATAAACTTAATTAAGTAATTTTAAGTTGCTATGAGAATAGAATTCAAATTTAATTCATAGTTTAATTTAAGGACAAATTAAACTAGAATTTCTTGTTTCCATTTCTCAACACTCCCTCTCAACAAGAAAGGGATTATCAACTACCCCGGTCCTGTCTCTATGAAATTCAAATTTACATCTTAACCATTCCTTTGTCAAGATGCCAACATCTTGCTCCTCCTTTGGAATGTAATAAAACAACATGATCTGCCTCAATACACAATCTTTGATATGATGATACCAGATATCAATATGATTGGACTGATCATGAAATACTGGATTTTCAGAGAGTTTGATACAACTCTGATTATCACAATAAATCACTTTTGGATCCATATGATGAAAAAACAAACCAATGATGATCTTCCTCATCCAGATAGCCTCACATGCTACCTGACTTGCAGCCACGTACTCTGCCTCTACCGAACTGAGTGCAACCGATCTTTGTTTCCTATTGTACCAAGAAATTGCCACTGACCCAACACTAAAGATCCCTCCTGATGTACTCTTCCTGTCAGATGGACTCCTTGCCCAATCTGCATCGGTGAAGCCTTGAAGCTTCACTCCCTCTGTTTGTCTGTACCATAACCCAAACTGAGTAGTGCCTCTAAGGTATCTCAATACATGCTTTGCCACCTTCCAATACAGCTTGGTAGGCCTAACCATCGCTTGACTAAGCTGGTTAAAATCATAGAACATATCTGGTCGTGTGTCCAACAAGTACATGAGTGAACCCACAAGCTACCTGTAAAAAATAGCTTCTGCTACTTCCCTTGAAGTAGCATCCTCCTTCCTCCAATTACCAACTAGAGGAGTCTCCATGGGTTTACTGCTCTCCATGGAGAATCTCTTGAGTAGCTCGTTGGCATATTTTCCCTAAGATACAAACAACTCCCCATCTCCCTGCCATACCTCCATGCCAAGAAAGTAATGCATGAGCCCCACGTCCTTCATCTCAAACTCTCTTGCAAGGTCCTCCTTGCAACATTTGATGATCTTCTCAACACCTGTCAGTATAAGATCATCTCCATAAAGTACAATGATCAAAATCTTACCTTCCACCACTATGTGATATAGGTTTGCATCCGCTTCACTCTTTGTGAAGCCCAACCCAGTGAAGTAGCTATCTATCCTGGTGTACCAGGCACGTGGGTGCTTGCTTCAGCCCATACAAGGCTTTCTTGAGTCGGCACACATGAGACTCATGGTCAAAGGTTTCAAAACCTTCGAGCTACTCTATGTACATCTCTTCCTCAATCATGCCATTGAGGAAGGAAGTCTTCACATCCATCTAATGGATCTTCCAATCGATCTGTGTTGATAGTACCAAAATAGATCTGATTGACGAGTACCTTGCAACATGAGCAAAGGTCTCATCACAGTCAATCCCCTCTACCCGTGAAAAGCCTTCGACCACAAATCTAGCCTTATTCTTCTCCACACTGACATATACAACTTGCTTTACCTTGTAAATCCAACGGGAGCTCACAACTGACTTTTCCTCCGGTTTAGGGGCCACATCCCAAACACTGTTTCAAACTATGGAGTCATACTGCTCCACCATCGTATCAACCCAAACTGGCTACTACACTGCTTCCTGAAAGGAAGATGGCTTTATCACATCATATGCACCCATAAGTGCCATGTATCCAGTGTACCTCTTTGGTGACCTCCTCTGTCCACGCTGAGAAGAGGGTGCTCCCACATTCTCTCGTGCATCATCTAACAATCTATTAGCCTCTCTAGTGTGCTTTCTTCCCTCTCTGAAAGACTTTGCTTGAGTGGATGTCTCCACTCTCTAAACCTCTACATGTGGCTTCTCCACATCAATTTGAGGCCCCTCAACCTTAGGAGCTAAAATCTCCTCATCCACATGTAGCTCAAGCTCCCTCTCAAGGGATGCTCGCATGGCCTTCTCCTCATTGAACCTGATATCCCTGTGAACCACTGTCATCTAACTGATCGACATGTACACACGATAGTTGTGGGGTGTATCAGTGTGCCCCACAAATATCCCCAACTTTGTTGTTGTCACAAGCTTCTTCCATGCATCTTTGGTCATGTGGCAATAAATCGATGACCCAAAAATCCTGAAGTGACCAACATCTAGCTTCTTATTGGAATAAGCCTCCTTTGGTGTCTTTATCTCAAGTATCTGATGTGGGCTACGATTATGAACATAAACCGATGTGTTGCATGCTTTAGCCCACAAGTGTAGTGGTAGGCCCTGATCATGCAACATCGCCCTTGCTACCCCTACTATGCTCATGTTCTTCTTCTTAGCAACCCCATTCTTTTGAGGTTTATGGGGTGCTGTCAACTCTTGTTTAATTCCTTCCCCTGCACAAAATTTCTTAAACTGATTGGAGACATACTCACCATCGTTATCACTCCATAGAGCTTTAACCTTATTTCCATACTCTTTCTCTACCAATGCTTTGAACTCACAAAACTTTGTGAAAGTTTGATCGTTTTTTCTGCATAAAAGATACCCAACATTTATGAAAATAGCGATCAACAAATATAACATAATCCTGTGTTTGGCCATGGATGCTATCGAGAATGGTCCACACACATCTAAATGGACTCTCTCTAGAATAGACTCTACTTGATTGTCTCTGTCTCTAAAGGAATACTTGGTGTATTTTCCCAAAGTTCAACCCTTTCATGTATAAACTTGCTCAGGCATACCTTTGGGAAGAGTGATAGAGATTTGCTGCAATGTCTTCAAAGATCCATGAAAAAAGTGGCCCAATTGCGTATGCCACAACTCGCTGACGTCTTGATTCAACATATTTTCCGCTTTTGAACTCAAAGTAGCACAATCCTCTACCTCTATCTTATAAAGATTATGAACTCGAATCCCTATCTTCTTTACTTAACTCTTGGCTATGTCTTGATGGAACACCTTTCCTTTCAAAAATATCACATCATAGCCTCTATCCTCAAGCATGGCAACAAATACCAAGTTCTTCGTCAGTTTAGGTACATGCATTAAATTATTCAAGGTGAGTGGAGCCACATGCTCCCCCTAAAAAGTAATAGTACCCACACTAGTAACACTATACTTACCGTCATCACCCATCTTGATATGCATCTTGAGATCTTTCTCCTCCAGTTCACTAAATAACTCTTTGTCCCTATTCATGTGGAAATAAGCTCCACTGTCTAAGTACCAGACACTTCCCATCATTGAAGACACCATGTGTGCAATGAGGGAAAAGTCCAATTTGAATTGGGAGGGCAAAGCCTCACCCATCGCTCCTCCTATGGACTTCTCCTTGGACTTCATCAATGGATGATTTGTAGCAAAGTGTCCCATCTTGTGACAATGAAAGCATTTAATTTTATTCATGTCCTTCTTCTTACCTCCATGATAAGAATCAGATTTGGAATGGGAAATTTTACCTTTCCCCTTCCTTGCCTTAATCGCTAAGGCACAATTCTCTTTATCATCAGTCTTTGATGAAGAGACATACTTGGTGTTCTTCCTGATCTCATCCTACATGAAATCCAACCATAGTCGTTCCCAATATGGCAGCTTCTCTCGACCATTGACAGAGTCTTGATAACTATGCCAACTCTTTGGAAGTCCAGAAGATCAAGACTGACCATATCCTCCTCGCCAATCGTGATTCCAACACTTCTAAGTTCATCTCGACAGTGAGTGAACTTGGTCAAGTACTTTGGAATCATCTCGCCTTTCTCCATCTTGATTTTATGAAGTTTATCGTTTAGTGCCAACTTCCTTTGATCACTGTTATTCTGATACAAGTCCATCAATGTTTTCCACATAGCTTATAGGGTTTCCTTTCCATGAAGACTCGATACAATATGATCTTGAAATCCCTCAAGGATTATCCACCTTACCTTTGCCACACACTTCTTCCACTCGGCCAAGTTCTGTGCATCAGTAGCTTCTGGCTTGGGGTCTTCTTGATCAATGGATTCCTTCAAGCCATTATCTTCTAGCACAACCTCCATCCCGTCCCTCCAGGCTATAAAATTCAAGCTGCCTTCCAAGGATACTCAAGAATCAACCCATGGAATTCCATCCGCTGATCGTGAAGTATGTATTACAAATTTGACTTTCACCTATAAGCCAAAAACACAAAACTTCGAAATCTCCTCTAGAGAGATGATTTTAAATCAACGATATCTCCATCATTAGAATTCTGATTCGACCGATTTTGTTTTTGAATTTGGGTGTATTTTCCCAAGGAATCTAGATCTTTTATTTGTTTTTGAAATTTTTTCACATAAATGTTCATATCTTCTTTGCAAACTCTCGGCCCAAAAAACAATCTTGCTCTGATACCATGTAGAAAATCCTATAGATTCACAAGCTAATGCAATTTGCTAAAGTAAGAGACAAGAATCTACTTCTAATATTTACAGTGGAAGCCCATAAAAATCGTGAAAACAATAATCAATAGAGGAAGAGAATCAAAGGCACACAACACAATAAATATCTGGGGAAAGCCACAGATCAAAACCCCACTATATGTTTTGTATTAATCCGGAAAATCAAGATGAAATTACAATGCTTGTTCTCTTTAGAACAGTCCTAGCACTCAACAAATTCAATCTCCAACTCATAAGCAAGCTCAAGGCCAAATCTTAGCCTCTTCACAAGCTCTCCAAGTTTCTATTCCAATGTGTAGTTCTTATGAAGGATAGCTCGCATTTAAAGGGAAATAAAGTCTCTAAAAATAGAACAATCCCTTAAGGATCAGTTCTTGAATGCATGGAATATTAGTGCAACTCAGAAAAATATAAAACAAATACCATGTTTTTCCTGCACTCTAGTCTCACTTGGGTCTTTCTGAGAATCGACATGCATGAGTTTCTGGTGAGTAAATATTCAGTTAACTAGAGTAGCATTGGTGGAGTTCATTAGTGTCACCACTAACTGTTAACTCACTATTAGTTCTCTCAATCAGTTTGAGAACTAATTTAACTAAATTGACTCATGAAATTGAGCCTTTTATTTCACAACTCACAATTAACTCACACTGGACTCCTACAAAGTAAGGGGAACACATACATGACTTCCAAAAGACTTCCAACTCAAATTTCCTAAGTTAAGTAAGTTTAATAAACTTAATGAACTAATTTTAAGTTGCTATGAGAATAGAATTCAAATTTAATTCATAGTTTAATTCAAGGACAAATTAAACTGGAATTTCTTGCTGCCATTTCTCAACACTTAGCCATAAACAACCAAATGAACACCCCCTAGGATGTCTTGCCCAATATTCAACTTGGAATAAGTGTCCCATCAACCACAGTTATTGTTTATAACTTTTATTACATGGAATTTTCACCATGGATGTTACACAATACTCATAAGATCGCTAGACTCTCTTCCTATGGTGCAGATGTTAAGTCAACGTTTTAGAAAATAGCCAAGCATGGAAAGAAAATGGTTGAAAACAATTTGTACAAGAAGTATGGTACTACCCGAAAATGCCGAGGAGCAGTTCTTGATATGATCAACAACATGTCAATTTGCATTGCTGCTACAATCATTTCCACCAAGCTCACATGCCAATACACTAGAGGGGAATGTACATTGGATGCCATTTCTATTGCTGAAGCTTGTGTTTGTGGCGTTCAACTAAATTGGTCCAGTTATATTATTCAGGGATTATTTAAGGATGCTAATGATATCTATGCTCGGTCTACTTATTTTCTTTTCGGCTACTTGCTTATTCTACTTGCTATGTCCAAATGGTGTCCTCTCGAGGGTCATGACCTTACTGCTATTGTTGAATAGGAGCCTCATGCTTATATGTACACACCCTGGTGAAGCACCGAAGACACTGTGAACAAATATTTTAACGACCTCACTTTTGGTCACTGGTACCATAAGATGGTCGCAGTGACGAAAGTTATTTCACGAGTTCCAATTCCTTTATTGGACCAATATTTTCCTTTAATTTGGTTTGGTGTCTCTTGCAGTTCCTGTTATCTTTAGTCGATGCATGTCTCCTTAGATACTTTCTCTATGTGCCCACTGGAATTTTATATAAGAAAAACTGATTTCCACACTGAAATTGGTAGCTGGCCAGGGGTTATTGCATGGAAACAAGATCACCAAATTTTCTATAATCTCGACATGATGAAGCTTGCTGAAGAAGCTCGTTCAACTTCTCGCAAGTATTCCAAAGATGCACCTGAGGATCTCCAACCCCTTTTGAAGAAAGCTAAGGAGTGTGTGAGCTCAACTTATGCTACTTGGTCTGAGGTTGGTTCATATGTGTAGAAAATGATCCAGGTACCTCAGCTTACCCCTATGTCCATCACCACCTGTTATTGCATCTACCATTCTTCCTGCTACTATTTTTACTCCTTTATCACCTCGTCATGTTCATAGCACTCCCTCTACCTATACTTTCATCAATCTTGATGCCAAACCGACAATCACAGATTCTGCAACACTTGTTTAAGAAGAAATATCAACATCCCTGCATACAACCTCTGAGGACACACCTCATTCATCTACTGCTACTTTATCTGAATGCCCCGATTCACCTATCACACTTGTTGACCTTGCCGAGATGGAAACTGACTCTGCAATTGTTGTTTCCACTCATATGCCTACTACTGTTATTTCCCCACCGTTAATCGTTCCATCTCATCCATCATCTTCCACTTCTCCACCCATTTCAGCCAAACAAGTTTGTATTCATGAAGGATCCTTAACAATGTCATCAAGTAATTTCCCTCATTGCCTAGTAGCATGACCTCATTTCTTTCATTCCAATGCCTGGTTTTCATCGAATTCAATAGAATCAAAGGGGCACTACTCAGTGCGAAATTTTACCATAAGAGCAATTAGACAGGTCCGTTGCTAGTGTCCAACCACTATAATACAAACTCCCGCCAGCTAAAAAAATTGCAGTCGAAACTCTTAGTACTTGGTCTTGTCATCAGGTTGTTCAGTTTATTCATGCCTTTGTTTCATAGTTGGATCATCGTTTGGTTCAAATAGAGACTAGGTGTAAATCTTCAGGTCACCTACGAAGAACAAAAACATCAATTGATCGTCGCCTCAATAGCTCAAACACAATTACATTTTGAAAAGGAGGGATTAGAGTCCTAGGTTAGTGCGGTCCATTCTCAATCACAATATTTATGGCTGACCCTTACTCCATATGCTACCAAGCAACCTGAAGATTTTGTCACCTATGCCCCTACTGAATGTTGTAATATGGTTGAAGCGGGATGCCAACAACTAGTGTCCAAGCATGTAGAGATCTAGGACACTGTCACCAAGATACAACATTCTTCCTCTGATCCTTCCGTTGTCTATCACACCCATCTTAGTGAGAAATTATAGTCTGGAACTTCTTTTTGAGCTACCCTACCCTAGGTCATGCAAGAATCCCAGCATGTGTTTCACCAAATTTCGAAAGTCAGTTGTGTTCTGGTAAAGAATCATGCAACAATTGATCCTTTGCGTGAGAATGTTCAACATCTATACCAACAAGTTTTAGTGACTACCGATTTGGAAGCCAAGCAACAAATCCTCGACCAAGTCAATGTATTTGATGATTAAATTAGTCATCTAGAAGATGCATCCAAAGTCACCAAAAGGTCCCTCCATGACCTTCGACTAGAAGCTCAAAAGCATTTCATGACATCGAGCACACTATCTACCATTGTCGATCAACAGGTTCAGGAATTGGTTGAGTCTCAACCCTGTGACCTCAACGAGCATACCGTTACTGAGTTCTCAGTCAAGGTTTCCAAACATAAGAATTCATGGCATTCCTTTATTCCCGCATTCACCAGTTTCAACGAGTCCGCTCTTTAGACTATTCCAGAGTTGGGTCCTTCATTTAAAGGTAACACAACTGAAGCTAGTGGAAGCCAGCACGGAACAAATTCAGAAGAAACAACAGCAACACATTCACTTGACGACGAGTCAATAGGATGTGGTTGGGGCATGTTGGTTCCTTATTTTTTGGAAGGATAATAGTTGCAAAGGAAATTTTGGATGAAACTACTGGAAACAAAACATCAAAAAACTAAAATGGCCGTGAGATATGGCTTGGAACTTGCGTAGTGAAAAATAAGGGAGTGTGCCAAAGAACTAGGAGCTGATTTTGTTATTTTGATACAGTTAAACAAAAAACCAGAATGATGGCCCTAGGTATTAAAAACCATGGATCAAGCCAGTGTGGTATCAGAGCAAGTAAGCATGGTTATAAAAGAAAATAGAATGTAGTGAGAAACAAGTTTAGACAATGCTACAAATTTCAGAGCAAGGCAGAGAGATTGGATAATGTTGAGCGTCTATAGTTGTTTATCTATGAGATTTGGATTTGTAATGTTTTGTTAATGCATTCCATATATATTTTGATACTACGCACAAGTTTTTAACTTCCGCAAGTTGTAATGATGTTGTTTGTAATGAAACTTCTCTCTAATGGTGATGAATATAAGAAAGACGATAATTTTGGCATTTTTCTGTGTAATTTATGGGGCCCTTTAAAATTTTATGCTTATGTAAAATTTTCTATTGAATGCATATTGTGAATGGTTAAAAATGAGTATTGTCATAGTTGTGCAATTCGTATAATAGGAAGATCGAAATCCCCTTTATCTTTCCATGCTTTTGGCTCGCCTCAGGTGAGACTCTTTTTCCTTTTGGAAGGAGTGAATATGCCGATGAAGTGCTAGACTACACAGGATTTTTGTTGGCACCCCTGGTCCAACCCTAGGTCAAATTTTAAAGTAAATTTTCTTGCCAACATGGATCTTACCTCAATCTAGAAGGTAAAGCCAAATTGTTTGAAATGGAATTTCAATCTCTAATGGCATGCTTTCTCACAAGCAATGTAGATGGGTCAACATATCAGGGTTGACCAAAAACCTCTCACATGCAACAAATTGGGGTTCCTTTGATTGCACACAGGCACGTGAAAATTGTGTCATGAAGGAACCTCGAATCACATTTCCTTATGTACAAAGTCTCCTTTCTTAGATTCTGGGGTTGTCAAAGGAACAATTTGTAGAAGATTTGAAATGCTATATGGATTTGACTCACGACACTAATAAATGTTAAATATTATCTCTAGATCTATCCTTCTATGGGTCCTCCTCTCTTTCTTTTAGATCTAAATATGAACAAAAGACAAAAATAAAAGAGAAAAATACCATATCTTTTTCACTAATTTAAATGGGAAGGCCATTTTCCAATGGACCTGGGGCACAAATCTAGTGAAATAACTTAAACAAAATATTCAAACTGACTTGAGAAGGCCAACAACACTCCAAGTTTTGTTATACAAAGGAAAATTTCTCCAGGAATTTTTCCAACTAAAATATTATTTCATGGAAAAGGATTCTACCATAATATTAAATCTAAGGTTGTAGGGGGAATCTACAACCTTCAAAAACCATAATACAAATTCTTGAAACCATAATGGATAAATATCATTCAAGGATGCACTATAAGGTAAGATTGTCGCTTGAGTTGATTAGATCCAAAATCTGTGAGGACCTTACATTATCGAGCAAATGGATAAGGTACTAGAGATGGATGTAAAAACCCCAAACGCAAAATCATACTTTTTTTAATCTACAAACTAAGGCATTAATATGTCGGTTTAATGGTTTTTGACCGAGACCTAGAGATTTATGTCAGTGGGTTTTCTCTTCTTGGAAATCAAATTGTGGTATCTACTTATGCTCTAACAGTTTATTCATAGTATAATTTGATACACAACAAGATATAAAAAAGGTTCTAAATGAAGGGTCATGGTTTTCAGGTAGATTCAAGCCTTTTATTGCCCCATGGTTCCCATAATTTGATGCTACAAGCATGGTGGTAACTACAATTTCAATATGGCTAAGGTTACCAAACCTCCCTCTTCCATTTTGGCACCATTAGGTCTTAGAGGATATCATAAATACTTTGGGAAAACGCAAAAAAATGGATATGAGAAAATTAAAGGGTATCTTTACATTTGCCAGAATATGTGTAGAGCTAAACCTTAACAAAGGTCTCTTGATCGTCTTCTTATAAAACATGAAAAAATTTGGTGGACACATGTGTTAGATTATGAGAATAAAACATTTAGATGCCAAGCTTGTTTTGAAACATGGCATTTGCAAAACACCTCCCCATAAGCAGAAAAGACCCAAAAAAATAAAAATAGGAGCCAAGCAAATGATAGTTTCCTGAGACTTTAGACGACGAAAAAGAAGAGCCCGAGGAAAATACTTCAATTATAGAAGTACAAACACAACCTGGTAGCTGATCGAATGACAGAAGTGGGTATCAATCAAGAAAAATGGCTTATATCTAGAAGGATATTGAATTAGTAGAGATCATAACATCAAAGAAAAAAAAGCATAATCACCCACTAAAATGGAATTGGTTGGCATAAGGAGATCCCATGTATTTGAGAGCTCAAACTCAGACAAATAAGTCCCCTTGAAGGCAAATGGAAATCAATTGGAAATAGTAACAAACACTCCCAATCAAGGAGTTTGGTCAGAGGTGGAGAAAAGAAAGGAAAAAATAGTAAGCTAAGTGATTTTATCACACTTAGATTCAACAAAATTATGCAATTTTTATAGTTTCTCCTTTTTATTGTGCATCAATTGATAGGCTGACATGACCAAATTCTCATTAGCATCTGAAAAATGTAATTTTGTTTCGTTGTTTTAAGGTTGAATAAAATTATGATTTTTTCCTTGGAAGAAAGATAAAATTAATTTAAAATAAAATTATAATTTCTTTGTATTCTTAATAATAATAATTTAAAATAAAGATATAATTTAGTTAGTCCATATGGGTAGCTTAATTGGTGATCATTGTATTATGAAGTATTATGTAAACCATGAGATTCAAGGTTTAAATCCTCCTTGTGAGTCAAACCAAAGAAAAATAATTAAAGTTATAACTTAGTTAATGTTTTTTTTTTAACAATGTGAGATGTATTGTGAAATAAATGTTTTGATGTGTATTGGATCGATGCCTATTGACATTAGCAATCATTTAACTTATACGGTTGTGCTAAGTAATTATTTATAGTTAAATTTTACTTCTAGAAACCCTATTATAAAATAGACATGTCCATTAACGTAATTATTACTTTCAATTTTTATTAATTTTTTAAAATTAAATTTTAAATATAATGCTTCATTTATCTAATCGTTATTACAATATATTTCCCATATGAAACACAAACGCTAGGAGAAGAATACTTTATAGCTAGATGTCTTGAATCTCTTCTACGTGGATAAATCTTCATAGGGTTAGATGCGAGAGGAAGGTCATGAGGCCTGGCCACACCCGCCTATTCCACTTGGAACCCCACTTTTGCTTCTTTTAATTTTTCTTAATTGAAGCAAAACTTACTATTTTTGGTAGTTTTGCAGGTCCTAAACTTTCAGAGTCATTTTGAGGGACTAAAAGACATTTTTTTGGGAAAACAAAGAGTCTAGAGAAGTGCCAAAATACTTTTCAAATTTTCCTTCAGCCTCCTCTTTGAGATCTTCAAAACAAGGTATTATGATAGCCAAATGGAGATGATATGCCAAATTTACGACCTCGGGAAGTTGATGTTCTAACTTAACCCAACAAGGCCCACAAGATTTTGGCACTTCATCTCCTAGGGTTAGTTTTTTGGATGCTTAAGGTTTCTCATTATTTATCAATGATAAAAAGACCATTGTGCCTCATTGAAACACAATTTAGAGGCATGTAACAACCACATCTCTTCTCAGAGATAAGCTACAATCGCCTGAGCTAGTTTATTTCCATTTTGCTTGTAACAATTTTCAGTACTTTATTATTAATGAATTGAAGTTTTGTTTTCGCTGTATCTCTGTGTTTATGTTCATATCTATATTCCATTTCATCCATTATTTTGTATCTTTTTCTTGAAGGTAGTTCTTGGCTGTGAAACTGCGCCGAGAAACCAACTCGACCAAACTTTAGGTACAAGCCGGCCCTCAAACCAGAGGGGGATTGGTCAAGTGTTACGAGGTTTTTTTTTTTAACGTTGTTCAGTATCACTAGACAACAACCTATGAAGCACAACGACCCAATTTATTATTTGTTGTAGGTGGTTGCTAATGAGTAACTAATCTTTGCTCATAAATAAAGCACTCTCTTACTGAAACTTGATCAAAGTGTCAATGTAGAGTTCTGACATAATGACATAACTTAAAAGAGTCCGGTGGAGGTATAAAAGATAAATTAGATAATTAAGTATTCATACTGAATACTTAATCAACCAAATATATTAGATGTGTGTAGAATAATTCTACAACCCAACAGATATACATTCAATAGATGAAAGAAGGCAACAATTAAATGATGCAGAGGAGCTAATTTAAACAGATTGTCAGTTAACTAATCTCAGTGTAGATGATAAGTTTGCACTGGGCTATCAGGGAGGTTGATACTCAAACCTATCCTTTCCCTAGCTCCTATGTTACCTTGAACATATAAAGAAATAGATTATGAAATCACTGGAAAAACATAGAGAAGAAACAAATTATGTCATGAACTGGAGCTAGAAACCTTTAATTAAAAATCTTGTAATAAAAATATTTACAAAAAGAGCATGGTTTTGGCATCAAAACCCAACCCCTGCTTACTAGAAATCAAATAATATATAAGATAATACATCAAACCAATTACATAATTCTAGGAAACAAACTAAAAAATAAATCAAAATGAACTAAATTTTAAATAATTGCTAGATGTTGTTGGCTTAGCTTGGGATGACCCAGGTTTGATTCTTTATTGCGCATAGGTTGGGCTGACCCAAGTTCGATTCTTTACTGTGCACTAAAAAAACCCTCAACCACTGGCCCTTTCGGTAATGGCCTGCAAGCAGATCACAGTCTCACCCGAAGGGAGTATGGGAGATGCCTTTTTCTGCAACCTTGTGGGATGATGGGATGTGGTCTTTTTTGTTTTCTTATAGTTAACATTCATAAATTACTTCGCATCCATACATTACTTCGCCACGTTGCATTCATTACTTAAAAAATATCATATAAACCCCTAATCATTCAATGTTGCAATAAAATGCAACCGTAATAAAACTGCTACGCTATAATAGATAGTAAGCAAATAAACACCTGAAGACAATGATTTTACCGTGGTTCATCCCAATGTGGGACTATGTCCACAAGAAGTGTTGCTTATAATAAATAATTTTTACAACAATCAGTTCTTGTCTTGCGCACTCAGCTGCAGGCAGTCCGCACAACCCAGTTGTGCAATCAGGCCTATGAGCACTTAGTTGCAGAGCCTCACCTTCTTCCCTAAACTATAAATCACAATAATTCGACCATAAACATAGATTTGGACCATAAATATGATTCTTCTTCTTATTAGTGATCCCTATATATACTATTACATCAAGGGACATATTATCAAAATACCATGGTCCATATACCATGGACTCCCCTAATACAAGTTACTATGGTTAAAAACCATTCATCATTTACAATATTACATTATTTTACAAAAATATGGGGCTTCGGCCCACCCCAAAGCCCATATACCATGCAGTATATCTATTGCGCGATCCACTTTGGCACTCTGCTTCTCCACTCCTCAGTCCACTTCATGCTTCGCTCCTTCCTTTACTTCGCATTCAACTCTAGAAAATGTATAGTCTTCACCAAAAACTAGGCTAATTTGGGTTGTGCCCAAGAGGCCCCCAACACTCACATGTGACTCGTCCTGAGTCACTCAGCTACTTTTCCTATGATTTTTGGTGATTATATTGTAGGCCTAGTTGAATTGTTGCAGAGTTTTTGTCACCTGCTTTTCCTTGCTACGTGCTTCCTCCAACGGTGCCTCTTCCACATGTTCTACAACCTTCCGCACCAACACTGTTTGCTCCTAAATCTTCTCATCCACTTCCTGTGATAACTGGAGGGCCTCATCCTTCCAAGGCTGAGTCCTCTCTATCAAGATATGCTCCTCCCTCTTTAGCTCCTCAATGTTCTACTGGAGGGCCTTACTCTCATTGATATTCACAAGCCTCTAACAGATGGGTAAGATCTTCGTAGATGCCCAAATTTCTTCTAAATGTTGTTGCTTCTGCTGCATTTCTTCTTGTAGTGAAGTATAAATTTGCAAAATTTCATCTAACAATTTCCCATAGTCTGCCAATGCTTCAGAGATGCTGGCCATTACAGTCTTTAGGTCAGTCTCCCTTTCATCCCTCACTTCCTGTGGCCTAGTTGGCTACAACTTCATTTTCATATCACTAATCTACATTTCATACTTGAATTGCACTGCAACGATTTTTTCCTTATGCCCTGTCACTACAAGGCCGAGATTTGTGACCTTTTCTTCTACTGGCTCTTCCTCTCGGACATTAAGGTCCGAAATCTCTTTACATGTGGCTTCGACCGCCTCCTTGATCTTCTAGTGTTCCTCTGCCATTTTATCCTTTTCTTGCATCAACTTCTCAAGCTTCTGCCAAAGTGAAAGTCGCTTTTTTTCTACTTGTATATTAAGTTGCGATGTATATTGTTCCCACAACTTCAGTTCCTCTATAATCTCTAAGTGCAGTTTGTGTAGTCTTGGAAACAACACTACTGCTATATTCATATTAACATGCTTCCATTCATTAGCCTATTGTTTTAGTTCTGAAGATTCAAATTGTAAGGCTCCTGTAGGTATCTGTAATAGCCTCGCTTTAAGCGTAGGCTCTATCTACCTTTCTTCTCCAAACCTTTCTTCTATCTGCATGGGCTGTATGACCATCTGTGCCAGTATCTTCAATTCTGCGATCCAATCTGCGACACTAATAAGAAGTGCATGGTAGTGATATTCTACTCTGTTCCAGGATTTTGTTGTTTCTTCCTGTATCTTATCCCTGATTTTATCTAAGTCCCCTTTAGTAAGGACCATAAGATCCTTTGTCTTATATGCCTTTTTCTTCTTCTTTTTCTTTGAGATAGCCTCGCCTCTACCTTCCTTTTCTCCACGATAATGTTTTGTTTTTGCCTTTCCTGTCTTTTTGGTCTACTCCTCTCCCTCCAGAGGATCCTGTTGAACCTCATCACACTTCTCTTCCTCCTCTAACTCATGTTCATCTTTCTCCTTATCTTTTCCACTGGCTTCGCCATGTTGTGAATTATCCACCTCTTCTTTTGTCACATTGTCTGTTGCTTCCTCCATCAAAGTCATCCATTCTGTGGGCCAATTCTGTAACTGCGCCGCAAGATCATATTCAGTTACCATATATGGCAAGGCATGCCATTTCTTCTTTGTATCCTTGTGCACCTATATGTATACTGTGTAAAAATATGCTTTGAACTTCACCACAGAGATATGTTGCACGTATAAGCTCGATGATATTTGGGGAGGTTAGTTAACTAGCATATGTAAATCCATGTGATACAATACAAAAAATATTTGATTTTCTTGTGCACGTGATGTGTTATTGGTAAACCACAATGAAGCATACCTTGCGGCTTCACAGGTATCTATAGGCACCTGAGGAAATTGCAACTCCTCTAGTTCTCTCTGTTATCACTCAGGTTGTCCCTAAGCTCCTGAAAGGAATACGACCGAGGTAACCACAAACCAATCTTTGGATTACAGGTTCTAGCCCACCTGTAATCAGAGAGGGCTCTCTCTTAATGATTTTAGCTTTGTTGATGATGATTTTAGGATAGTTATTCGGTTCAATGGGTTTTTTTTGTGTTTGGGTGGAAGGAGGGTGCTTTCAAGTCGAGAGGCAATGCATAGTTTGACAATTTTCAAACCATTGGGCATGGAGTCGTGGAGTAAGACTGCTGGTGCGTTTTCTTGGTCACAAGAGGAAAAACGAGCAAGGTAGCTGCTCATGAAACAATACTTGAGGTAAATGAAGACGGATTGTAGGCTAAGAAATGAGAGGCAACAAAGAATCTCTCAATCAGGTTAGCAGAAGGAAGATGGACGAGCTCTACCTAGGAGCAGCTAAGAACTCCTAGATAACAGTCATTCATATGTGAAATAGAGCAAATATGAGCCATAAGGAATCCATATTTATGCCTAAATCAAGAAGAAAACATTAAGAAGCCACAAAAACTAAGCATAGAGTGTAAGTAAGCAAATTCTAAAACAAAATTTTGTTCTGTGACTTGAGCCTATGTGAAATTGAAATAACAAAGATAAGGAACACTTATTGATTCAGAAAGCAGCACAAGATTTCCCTCATTCACTCTTTAGAGACATCAACAATACATCAAACAGTTCATTCTCCAAGCTTTCAACAATCTTTGATTAAGTGAAACATATCAGATACAGAGCGAGTCTCTCTTGGAGCGCTTTAACCAATCCTCCAACCACCCTTTCTCAATATAGTGGGTCGTATATATAGAGAAAATATCTAAGAAATATTTATTACAAAAGATCTTAAACAGATCTGAGGGAAATGAGTGCTTTAATTTATCTTGTCTTGAAGTAAATGCATGAAATATTTATCTAGGTGCTACGTTGGGGCAGCTGCCCAAAAATGAGTAGGAATGTGTTGTTTGCTGTTATGCGCTGGCCATTTATCATAACTGCGAATTGGTCTCTGCTCCACTGCTCTTGAGTGGCTTTGATGTACATTAACTGTGATCTAAGAGTCTTAAGTGGCTTCACCGCGTTCTTGGACTTTGATGGAGGCTTTTAATGTTCACCTGCTTTGATATTGTCGATCTGATACTCTTTGCCGCTTCACTGATACTCTTTGACATGAAATTTGGTTTCATCTCCTCTGATACTCTTTAACTGGTCAATTCGCTCCTTTCTGCTTTCTTTCAGGCAAAATAACTGCTGTAAACCTGTGCTAGACTGAGGATTTCCATTTTGGCCATTTTTTCTTAGCGATGCACTAATCGCGCATCAAAAACTGCCTCAGATTTTCATTCCGAGCTTCCTAAGCAGCGATTTCGCCTTTGCGCGCTTTTCTTTTGGCGGATGACGTCAGCATGACGTCATCGGCGGGACCGAGTACGGCGGGTGACGTGGCACGGGAAAAACGCCCATCTACCGGACGCTAATCATCGACAGGTTCGGAAGGGAACATACCCGCCCATCGTAGATCTAGGGCGCGGGCAATCAGACGGATGGCAGAACAGAGAAGGCGGCAAAAGGATAAGGGACGGGGCCTACATATATATATGGCGTGGATTTATATGAAATGTCAATCGCCGATATGCGATCGAAAATAGACCATCAACGATGAACCATGTCGGCGGTGCACATGTATGTTTGTTTTGTCATAGCGATACGCTGATCGGCGAAATCACTGTCAGCCAAACTAATCGAGGGCACACTTATGCGCTGTTTTGATACATGACTCCCCTCCCGACTGTGATATCACATCGGAGGGGGTCCAATAGAACCCTTTTGCAATCGGAGCAAGGCCCAAGGTAAGTGATGCAGGCTTTTATGATCGGAAGCAGAATTTTTTGATGTTTGAAGGGATTTCAAGGCATGGGAAGGGGTCCGATATGCATGAGAAGATGGTTTGACGGGGGAAATGAGGGTTCTTGTTGAGTTTCAGATAAACTTAGCAATTGCCAAGTGTATTTATGGTTATATTTCAACCAGGGGGAGGGAATCAGTTTATAGAGAAGTTATTAACATAGTTTTAGTAGGGGGAAGGGGAGATAGATAGGGAGTTTGTCATGCGGAAAGAGTTATTTTTGCGGACAAACCTAACCTCCCTAGGAGTCTAATACTCTCTAGTGACAAACAAAACAAACAAGAGCAATCCTTCTCTAAACATACATTATTCTATGAGAAACCAAGTGTTGTTCGATCCTACCTCAAATCCAACGCTTGTTGTAGCAATCCAACCTTGCTGATCCAGATGAGCTCCTCCTTCACTTTAAGACCTGCATACACTAACAATCAAACGATTACATAACACCTGAATATTTCATAAAACAAAGCATATTCATCATATAGACAAAGGAGTACATGAAATAATTCATTAACAACAAATCATTGAGAAGAATGGACTTATTTGTATTAAGGAAACAAAAAAGGAACCATTACAACCTGAGCCTTGGTGTTGTGCAAGCTCCTCCCAGGGTCCAGTAGGAGATTTCCTCTACTTTGACAAGCTCACCCACTTCCGATATGGAAACAAGAAAGGATGGTAATCTCTCCTCACAAGTTTACAATGGAAGTCCTAATTCCAGTAGCATCTACCCTTTGGAATGTTCAGCTTTCAACCTCCCCTCCCTGGCCCAATGCCTGTATTTATCGTGTTCTAGAGGAAGTTATTCAGTTCCAACATCAATGGGATACTCCCTCTTTTGGATGGGGTAGCTCCTCTCTTGATGGGATAAGTTCCTCTATCATAGGGGTGCATGAACCATCTGGAGGTGCTCAATACACGTCAAACACTCTTCTAGAAGGCTCTAGAAGTGACCACAAGTAACTTTTTTGAGATGAAACTCGCGCCTTTTGACCTTTACCGGGGTACGCACCCATCCTTTGGCTTACAGAGCGTATAAGTACGCAGGTACAATGAGTTTGGGATGCGTACACGCAG
>APFE030967992.1:246470-292379 GCA_000404065.3 Pinus taeda | reverse complement strand
AGTGATTACCCCATTACTATTGTAGTTATACCCCTTATTAATATTGTTGTGCCCCTATTGCCCCCATATTGTTATTACTGTGCCCCATAGAATCCCTCTATTGTTTATTTTGTGGCTTTATATTATTATTGTTAGGTCGGCTAGATTATATTGTGACTCCTTAGACTCCTATATATAGAAAGGAGGTTTTGTCATTTGAATCATCCAAGAATTGATCATTTATGTAATGTAAAGGAGGTTTCCCCCTCGAAGAGGCTGAATTATAAGGCGTTGATCTATCTTTTCTATCTTTTCTTGAGCTGGTTTCATAACAAAATGATATGACTGAATTTGAGAATGCAAAAGTTCAATTTCATTTTCATATATTTCAACAACTAAATCAAGAAAAAGGTTATGTGGGAGTCCTTCTGTTTTTAACAACACCAATCTGAAAAATGCTTCATCAAGTTCAAATTATAATAAAATCTCCCTAAATTCATCTAAAGATTCATCAAATGAAAGGTCTTCCACGAACCTGGTCATCCTGTCTTACTGTTAATGCTTTGGAATATGGAATATTTGGTTGTAGAATTGGTTCGTTCCTCTAGTGGAGTCTTGATTGAAAATGAAGTGGAGTCGCCAGGTGGATGCCTTAACTTTGAAGTGCCTGATCTTCGTCCACCATCAAAGATCATAACTAAACATGAAAAAGTTCTGAAGAAAAGGAGCACTTTCTCCAAAAAACGAGATTTCCTCTTTGGAGCCAGCTTCTATACCGTTTCTTTTGGGACTTTCCTAGAAAAATTTTGGGCTAGAAGGAAACCTTTGCAAGTCAGACTCTATCCCAGTGGAGCTTTCCAACTTGATTTGTGAAATTATCTGAGGATTTCCGCAGTGGAGTCGCCATTATGTTATCACTCAGGCTATCCCTAAGCTCCTGAAAGGGACACGGCCGAGGTAACCACAAACCAATCTTTGGATTATAGGTTCTAGCCCACCTGTAATCAGAGAGGGCTCTCTCTTAATGATTTTAGCTTTGTTGATGATGATTTTAGGCTAGTTATTGGGTTCAAGGGGTTTTGTTTGTGTTTGGGTGGAAGGAGGGTGCTTTCAAGTAGAGAGGTAATGCATAGTGTGACAAGTTTCAAACCATTGGGCATGGAGTCGTGGAGTAAAACTGCTGGTGCGTTTTCTTGGTCACAAGAGGAAAAAGCGGCAAGGTAGCTGCTCATGAAACAATACTTGAGGTAGATGAAGACAGATTGCAGGCTAAGAAATGAGAGGCAACAAAGAATATCTCAATCAGGTTAGCAGAAGGAAGATGAATGAGCTCTACGTAGGAGCAACTAAGAATTCCTAGATAACAGTCATTCATATGTGAAATAGAGCAAATATGAGCCATAAGGAATCCATATTTATGCCTAAATCAAGAAGAAAACATTAAGAAGCCACATAAATTGAGCATAGAGTGCAAGTAAGCAAATTCTAAACCAAACTTTTGTTCTGTGACTTGAGCCTATATGAAATTGAAATAACACAGGTAAGGAACACTTATTGATTCAGAAAGCAGCACAAGGTTTCCCTCCTTCACTCTTTAGAGACATCAAAAATACATCAAACAATCCATTCTCCAAGCTTTCAGCAATCTTTGATTAAGTGAAACATATCAGATACAGAGCGAGTCTCTCTTGGAGCACATTAACCAATCCTCCAACCACCCTTTCTCAATACAAAGGGTCATATATATAGAGAAAATATCTAAGAAATATTTATTACAACAGATCTTAAACAGATCTGAGGGAAATGAGTGCTTTAATTTACCTTATCTTGAAGTAAATGCATGAAATATTTATCTAAGTGCTGCGTTGGGGCAGCTGCCCAAAAATGAGTAGGAATGTGTTCTTTGCTGTTATGCGCTGGCCATTTATCATAACTGCGCATTGGTCTCTGCTCCACTGCTCTTGAGTGGCTTTGATGTGCATTAACTGTGATCTAAGAGTCTTAAGTGGCTTCACCGCGTTCTTGGAATTTGATGGAGGCTTTTAATGTTCACCTGCTTTGATATTGTCGATCTGATACTCTTTGCCGCTTCATTGATACTCTTTGACATGAAATTTGGTTTCATCTCCTCTGATACTCTTTAATTGGTCAATTCGCACCTTTCTGCTTTCTTTCGGGCAAAATAACTACTGTAAACCTGCGATAGACTGAGGATTTCCATTTTGGCCATTTTTTCTTAGCGATGTGCTAATCGCGCATAAAAAATTGCCTCAGATTTTCATTCCGGGCTTCCTAAGCAGCGATTTCGCCTTTGCGCACTTTTCTTTCGGCGGGTGACGTCAGCGGCGGGACCCAGTACGACGGGTGATGTGGTAGGGTGACGTGGCATGGGAAAAACGCCCATTTCCCGGACGGTAATCATCGACAGGTTCGAAAGGGAACAGACCCGCTTATCGTAGATCTAGGGTGCGAGCAATCAGATGGATGGTAGAACAGAGAAGGTGGCAGAAGGATAAGGGATGGGGCCTACATATATATATGGCGTGGATTTGTGTGAAATGCCGATCGCTAATATGCGATTGGCAATAGACCATCGGCGATGAACCATATCGGTAGCACACATGTATGTTTGTTTTGTCATAGCGATACGCCGATCGGCAAAATCGCTGTCGGCCAAACTAATCGGGGGCACACTTATGCGCTGTTTTGATACATGACTCCCCTCCCGACTGCGATATCCCATTGGAGGGGGTCCAATAGAACCCTTTTACAATCGGAGCAAGGCCCAAGGTAAGTGATGCAGGCTTTTATGATCGGAAGCAAAAGTTTTTGATCTTTGAAGGGATTTCAAGGCATGGGAAGGGGTTTGATATGCATGAGAAGATGGTTTGAGGGGGGAAATGAGGGTTCTTGCTGAGTTTTAGATAAACTTAGAAATTTCCAAGTGTATTTATGGTTATATTTCAACCAAGGGGAGTGAATAAATATATAGGGGAGTTATTAACATAGTTTTAGTAGGGGAAAAGGGAGATAGATAGGGAGTTACATAGTAGAGTTAGCAGTCAACATGAAAATGATGAGAAAAAGCACTAAGTATGTAAATCTTAGGCTATCGAGGAGAAGTAAGAGTTGTAGAGGAAGTGTGGACTTTCCTTGAGTAAAGCAGATCTTTACCAAGGCGACTAATATGAAGAATGATGAATCTGAGAGGTATCAAGCAGATCTTGACCTCTTTTAGGGGAAGTTAGTGAGTGATTTGGGGAAGAGGAAGAAGGGGGGAGTTAGACATGCCTCGCTTGAAGTCCTTTAAATGGAAAACTGCCTCCAACTTGTGATCTGGATAGATATGACACTTTGAAAACATGAAATGGATCACATAGCTTGATTTCTGCAACCACAAAGCTACTTACCCAGCCTACTTACCTAGCATTTTTTCTTCTTTTGGTTTGGGTGCACCTGAACTAGCAAACCTAGCTTTTCAACTTTTTCTTTTTGTCCTCCTATCTACATCTAGACTTATTTCATCCAGGGGCTCAGATTAGGATGTTGAGAACCCTTGCTTCTCTACCTATCTAAGAATCTGCCAAGATTAAGTTGTTTGGACAGATAATGATTCTCTATATTCTACAACAGGAAATTGAAACCTAGGGAGACCAAGATTAAGCTGTTTGGACCTCCTTTTAACTGAAAATTCTTCAAAAATGGAATAACATCAAAATTGGAATACAGTAGTGGCACTTAGGCTAGCACACTCTCATGGCATCCTTCCTTGGCCTTTTTTGGAAATATGGAGCATTGTAGTATGCATAGTACGACATTTTTGGCATGTAAAAATGTCGATCATGAAAGATGAATAACCTGCTGGAGTAGGAGGCTAACACTCTCCATGCCAACATAGAAATAATTAAGATCAACCAAGCGTATTTGAAAGTTGTACCTTTTTCTTAGGCCTTGTAGTAGTCATCCAGGAACTCCTTGCATAGCTCTCTAGCCCAGTTATACTAAACCCCGTTGGCAGATTGTGCAGCTAGTGAAACCATCGACATAGGAACTTCATTCATGCAACATTTCCTAAAAATATTCTTGGGAAATATGTGCATTGTGAAGTGAATTGCTTGGTCACTGATCGAATTTATATCATAGCCTCTCTTTCCTTTGACCAACTCAAACTTTTTCTTCATACTTTCAACTATAGCATGGTCTTGATCCTTTCCAAAGAACTCCTCCGCAGGGTTCCTTCCTTGGTATGGAAATCTTGTGATCCTCCAGATCAGCATAACGTCTTTGGGGATCTTATTCCCCAACCATAAATTTCCATCGTGCAACAGCATGAATAATTTCCTCACACACACTATGTTCCTTGCACTTATGCTGAAGTGTGGCACGTTCAACATATTTAGCAGTCCTGACTGTGCCAACCCATTCACCCATTGTTGTGGATCTAATCTCCTCACTTTGTTTTCTGGGTAGTGTACTTGTTTCAAATACCAGTATGGTGTGGACTAAGGGTACTTCTTCCTGTCGCTAAAATCATAATCCGCGAACTAGAGCCACAAAATTTTTCCCAAAACTTCTCCTTTAAAGGGTACTGCGTTTGGAAACAAGGGTGTAAATGTGCCATACTTCACATCTTTTGATTCTTATACAGGTTTAGCATTCAGTTTCCTCGACAAGATGTATGGTAGTAGGGGTGATAAAAATACTGCGCCACCTTCCTCTGTTTATACTTCCTCGACTTCTTCATCATTGTCTTTAACTGGCTCAGGCTTTTGCTGAGGTTTAGCGGGTTTCTTGTCTTGTTTCTTATTTCTCTTCACTTCGTTATTCAGATTATTTCTTGGGGATATCCTCTGTTTCTATAGTGATGGTGCTGTGACTAATGCTACTTGTTCTGAAGATAAATCCCTTCTGCTTATAGAAGTGATCTCTCTAGTCCCGTGAGAGGATCTAGCAACAAACCAAACAAAATAGTGCAAAAATATCCTAGTTTATATTGAAGAATGCAAAGTGAGAGAGAGAAACCTACCTCACTCTGATGCTAAGCGATCAACTTTTGATGATGATCTCGATCCCTTAGCTTCTAGTCTCGCTCCTCTCTATTCCATGTGTTCGAATACCTACAAGAGAGATCAAAAGACAAAAAGAGATACAAGAGCATAAATAGTATAATTCAAACATAAACTACATGCCTGATCAACAAGTATCATGCTAAATGAATAAATATTTAGAAATTTATGGAAAGTAAACACCAAATGTATATATTAATGAATCAAAAAGGGAAGCATACAACGATTTCCTTGATGTTGGAGACATCATTTGTAGTCGATTTCCAAGTCCAAGCTAAGACCATTCAAGCACTCCTTGTCCTTAGTTAGATAGGAAACATTTGGGCATAGTTTCAACATCGAAATGCTGACAAGCAGTGACCAACCATTTGGGGATGGAAGGGGCTTGATTTATAGGAATAGAGAGGGAGTTAGGGATCCACAAAAGAGGGAGGAAGGTCCACATCTCAAGGTGAAGATCCCTAAAGGTAGGATCAAGGACTCAAAATGGGATAGCTCGACCATATCTCTATATAACAACATCGAGCTCGTTGTTCTTGAAGATTCTAGCAGGGGAAGTTTCTTCTCCACTTTAGGAAAGAATATTAGAAGAGGTTTAGCGCGGGTTTTCATATCACAAGCTACGCTGGCAACACTCGGTCAATATGTTGCAACATACCATCAACACGAACCAACAATAGTGTAAAGTGCGTTGGGCCTGAAAACTAGTGTTTTAGGAAAACTTCTCCAGAATTAAGGGAGGTTTTTCTTCTATTCTTCAAGGAGGTTTCTATATGTGTTTCATGGTGAGTACACTGACAGATTTTGTCACTTTGTGACATTTTGGGCAAAGTTCGACAGCTGAGGGTATGAGATGGGAAGTGTGACAAAATAATATGTAACACTATTACGGGCATTTCAGATGATGCTATAGGCGTACCAATGACTTCCATGATTCCAGATAATCCCTTCTCACAAAAATTTCACACAATTTCTTCCCAATATCATCCAGATGACATACATAGCGAAAATCTCTGCACTTCTTCGCACTATCAACACTCAAGCTCTCGATTCAGCAAAGTTCTTAACCTGGGAGGGAGGCGACTTATTTATAACAATTCTGAAATTTGAACCCCATCATTAGATTTTATTTTGTTTATATTTCTTTCAGATTTACTCATTAATTGCATATCTATCCTTAGATATTTTCAATCTTTCCTCATAAATGAAACTTTCTGCATGTTTTTCTATTTTAATGCTCATATTTTGTTTTCTAGTGAACTTCAAAACATCCCATAGTGTAGCGAACATCCATATTACATCGCAACTCTTATGTACTTCAACATGTTCCAGACTATTGCGAAGTAACTTTCTATGTCGAAGCTCTCTGCATCATAGTTTATAGTCTAGTGCCCACTTTCAATTGCAGGTGGCGCTAAGAATTTTCTCCTTTCTTCCTCAGGGCAGATTTGTAGAGGCAAGACTATCCCTATACAACTTCAATCTACTACCATTTACTTTTCCCTAAATCACTTCTCCATTTAGCTTCGTTAACTAAACTACACCTCCATCAGTAATATACTTGATAACATATGGGCCTAACCAATGCATTTTTAATTTTTCTGGGAACTTCACAAAATTACTGTCATAGAGGAGAACAAGGTCTCCTATTTGGAACTTCTTTTGCTTAATATTCCTATCATGCTAGGTCTTTTCTCTTGCTTTTTGTACTTTCTAATGGAATCTTGCTATAAATTTGTCTTCTTCAAAAGCAACTAACTTTGACATTCTTTCCTCCATTATGTCAGGGTCTGCCATATTTTTAAAAGATGCAATCCTTAGCCTAGGGACAATGTATTCCATGTGAATCACAACTTCTTTCCCATAAACCAACCTGAAGGGTGTCTGACCTGTCAACTTCTTTCATGTAGTTCTATAAGCCCATAATACTGCTGGAATCCTAAGGTCCCAATCATATTGGTTTACGTTGCATACCTTAGTCAGTGCATTCTCCAAACTCTCATTGAATGCTTCCATAGTTGCATTGGCCTGAGGGTGATAAGAAGTAATCTTTTGGTGGTAAACATGAAATTCCTCAATCAATGCTTCAATAATATTGTTTAGGAAATGTGAACCTTGGTCACCCATCAAGATCTTTGGACACCCAAATCTAGACAATATGTATTCAAAAGTGAACTTCGCAATAGTCTCTACACTACAATCTCTTACTGGTTGTGCTTCAGCCCATCTTGTCAAATAATCAATTTTAGTAACTATGTACCTCACACCAATCCTCTTTCCAGGCAGATTGATAGGTCCAACAAAATCAATATACCATTTATTAAAATCTTGCAATGTAACTTGTGGTACCAGTGGAATCTCATCTCTTCTTCAATTTTTTCCTGTTCTTTCACACTTATCATAAGCTTTGCAATATTCCTTTGCATCTCTATGTAGTGTAGACCCCCACAATCCTGCTCTCAAAATCTTCTGTGCAGTGTCTTTTCCTGCATAATGTCCACCAGCCGCATCGTCATGAGCTTCTGTTAGAATGATTTGCCTTTCATGTTCAGGAACATACATGCACAATATCTCATCTGGTCCCATCTTATATAAGTGCCCTACTATTATTAAAAAATCCGCTGCCTTCACCACTAATTCTTTCTTTTGCTTCATAGTATATTCTGAAGGAGCCATTCTTGTGTTAAAAAACTGAATGATGTCTACAAAATGGTCATTTGCAATTTCGATTGCAAATAGTTGCACATAAGGGATATTATCTTCTATACTGGTTGGTTCTTCACCTGTTTCCAATATTAACAAATGGCCAGGTCCCGCATTGAGTCTTCCTAGTTTAACCATAATTTCAATGTCATACTCTTGGAATAACAATAACCATATGCAATACTTCCCTCCTTAAACATTCTTATTAACTAAATACTTTAAAGCAAAATGATCTATATTGAAATGTGATCCCAACAAATGATATCTAAACTTCTGCAAATAATATACCATTTCCAATTGTTCTCTTTATGTAGTTGTGTAATTCTTCCCATATTTAGATAGTTTCCTACTTTCAAAATCTATATATGATCAATTTCTCCTACACTAGGCTGTGCTAGTACCACTCCTAAAGCTATAAAAGAATCATCCACATGGACATGAAATTCCTTATTCCAATTCGGGAATACTAGTATAGGAGCAATTACCATCATTTCCTTCAATATGTCAAGGATCTTTTGACATTATTCATCCCATTGAAAAGTGGCATCTTTTTTCAACAACATTTCCGTAGGTGCAGTGATCTAAGCATATCCTTTCATAATGATAACAATTTTCATAGGGTCCACCATCAATTCTTGTTAGCAAGCAATATGTCCTAACACTATACCAAAAGGTACACAAAATATACACTTTTTTAAGGTCGAGGAGATATGATACTATCTACATGTATCAGTAATAGGTCTTAAACTTCCAATATGTTTTCTTAACAACCGAAATACTATCCAATCATCAAAGTATACCTCCAAAAACTTGTGGATATATTCTTTAAAAGATGCAACCACCACTCTATACAATATAGTAGGGGCATTCTTTAATCCAAAATGCATTACTGTATATTGATATGAGCCCCATTCTTTAGCAAAGGTGGTATTACACCGATCCTTAGGTGAAATTCTAATATGATGATATCTTGAAAATCCATCTGTAAATGAATAAAATCCTTGACCTCCTACATTGTCTAACACTTCATCTGTGAAAGGGATAGGGAAAGGATCATGCAAATGTGCATCATTTAACTTCCTCAAATCAACACAGATCCTAATTTCTCCTTGAGTTTAATTTTCTTGTACCACCATAGGACTTACCCACTTTGATTCTTCCAAGGGTTCAATAAATCCTAGTACTATCATCTTATCCAACTCAATTTTACTTTCTCCTTATACTTCAAATTCAATATGTATGGTCTTTTCTTGACTGGATTTGCATTAGGCTTAAGGGGGATCTTCATAACTCATAAATTTCCTACCATACCCTTCATTTCTGAAAACTTAGTGGGAAACAAATCATGATATTCATGAAGCAATTCTGTCACTTTGGTGCCTGTTTCTTCATGCCAATAATCTCCAATAGTTGTAAACTTTAGTTCCGCTTTGGTTCCTATATTCACCTTCTTTGTATTTGTTGGATTTTTTCTATCTGGTATCTCAAACTTAGGTCCATTTACCTTGTGATGTCCTTCTAGTTATGGTATGTCAATGTTGCGAGGATCTTCTTATTCTTCTGCAATAAGGTTGTATAATTCTAGTACATGTTTTATCTGTGTAGCCCAATGAGGTCGTTGTCATGTCCTTGGAGCTGAATTTTCAAAGATATTCTTCTCAACTATCTGAAGGGCTAAATCTATATATGGACACTCATCTTCAAAGTTAAATTTCAACATAAATCCATCAACCATATCTTCGCAGCTCATAGTACCATGTAGAAGGTCTGTTTCTAGGTACCAATTTTGAGGAATTCTCTCCAATCTATAAATGAATCCATTGACCCATTCTTGTTGTGGAATCTCCTTCCATGCTGTAGTACATAACCAGATATAATATTTGGGGCTGGTTTCACCATCATATTTCATCTCCATCTCTGTGTTTGTCAAACCAAACCTTATCCACATTAACCTTCGACACTCTTGCCAACCTCCTATGTTATTCTTATGTGTAACCCACCATCTAGCAGTGGTAGCTTTTAGGGCTATATCTAAAGCTAACAATATTTGACTTTCTGGAACCCGTTCCTCATAATCATTAAGAAAAAAATTCACATCATCTAAGCCATCATAAGAAGGTAGGTTACATACCTCATATGTCATGCAATGAATTGATTTAGTAACTCTTGCACAATGCCTTGTAGATACTTCATGTAGCCTGTTCTGCCAATTCTCCAATTCTTCTTTTGAGTCTGATCCACAACAAATATCATGTTCCCAAGTTAACTTTCCTTCTGCAGTAGGGTTAACAAAATCTTGTTCCTTTCCTATCAATTGATATATATTATCTAAATCAGTTGTGCCATACTCTTCTTTAACTGGCTTTGTATACCTTATTCCTTTTGATGGATCCAAGGGAACAATTACCCTCATATTATTCCCCTAGAATATCATTTGTCTCTTATTTAGATTAATTATAGCCATGTTATCAAATTCCCAATCAAGTTATAGTAATGCAGGATAAGGGTTATTTCCATCCACAATTTCTATTACTTCAAAGTCAGTCGTAGTGCCAACTCCTTCAATGTCCTCTATCACACCTGGTAGTCTTCCTAAGGGAAAGATCTTCCTCTGATTTTCCATCCTTAGCTGAATAGGTGACCACTGTAACTTCAGCTTTCCCATTAAATCCCATGTCTGCTTCGTCAAAACATTAGCTTCAGATCCCAGATCTAAAAAAACTTGATCCATCTCATAGTCTCTTATCTGTGCACTAAGCCTCATTTCTCTTCCTATTCTCTTCCGTTGATGAACATTTTTAGTTTTACGCAACTCACTTTGAGGTATTTCTTTATATGCACATGAATCTATAAATTCCTAAAGTCTTTCTACAACCTTTTGATCTCTTAATAACTTCATACAAGTTTGTAGAAAAGACTTTAAAGTACCTTCTTAGTTCACTGAATCCTGATCTTGTGTCAAAGCTGATGCTATGTCGTAGTTACTTCTCTGATTCAAATTTGTAATAGATGTTGAAGCTCCAACATCCATAAAGCTTGACTTGGCTTCCATAAAACTTCTTTTTCCTTATGAATATCAAAGACAGGATCTTTTTCAACAGTCTTTCTAACCCATGCAATTTCAGATTCCTTCTTTTCATTTACTTTGTCATCTCTAGTCGTGACTCCACTTCTAGTAACAATACTGATTCGAGGATCATCAATTCTTTTTTCGACTGTCATCATTTGGATATTTTGTGTTGAATTCTAGTTTCTCTTTTGTTTCATTTTTTCCATAAGTACAGGAAATTCTTCAATTACATGGTCAAAGGCTTTACAATACTTACATGTTATAATGGGATTTTGACAGTCTCTCACAAATTGTCTTGGCTGGCTGCAATTATAGCAAATAATCTGTCCATGTTCTCGACTAGCTCCGTCGCCTTGACCTCTTCCTTGATAACCACCTCAACTACTGCACTATCCATTATCCTCAAGTCCATTTTTTTATTCTTGCATCTATAAGTGTCAGCATTGCGCTCCATAATTAGTTCATAAGCTCGAAAATGGTTCTCATCATGTCCTATTGATTTACAAAACTTGCAATATAAGTTCTTGGGAGTCTGCACATAATTTTGCAACAAATAAAAATATTATGAGTGATGTTCGCCTCTAGTTTTGCATATCTTTCACCATAGGTTGGTTCTCACATTCAAAGGATTCAACTCTCCACTAGCCATGTAATTTCTGAAGAGAGGGCATTGTTCTTTAGAGTGGCCTTCCGATTTGCACTTAGTACACCACACTTCTTCTCTAAATTATTTGCTTTTCTTCATATCTTGTAACTACAAAGTCAAATTTTCCAGCTGACTTTGAATCTATTGCATACCTGCATTGGTATCTCCTATAGGCGAAGCTTCTAATTTCATCGCCAGCTCTAGAGCTTCGGCTTGAGTTTCTATGTTCTATTGTGTCAAAGGCAATCTGATATGTGGTAGCAGCGCAACTATAAACCATTACTTTTTTTGCCACGAATCTATGTCAAATATCACTTGATCCAACAATACCTTGAATCTCTAGTCGAATTCCCAAACAAACTCAGTAGGCCTCTGTTTGATCTCCTTTAACTTGGTGATGCATTGCGATTCAGACTTTGGTTTCTTAATTTATTTTACCAGTGCTATTTTAATATCTCTGAATGATCTGATTTGATTTCTCGAATAATTCATGTACCACATCAACTCTCAACCTCATAATGTCTTGACCAGATGCACTTTATTTATATTTTCATCATGGACCCACTTCCTTGTCCATACTGCTTCGCATAAAAACTAGAATTGTTCTGAATCTTCGAATCCAGTCCCTTTAAAAGCTTAATATCATCGACCATATTTTTTCTCAGAGGGGGAGGCGGAGGGGGATTCCTAAGGGGAGGTGGGTGTGGGGTAGGGGGTTAGGGATGGGGAAAAACAAAATTACACTGACTATTACTAGATTATCGCTTAAACAAACTTTTAGGATGGATGGGTGAATACTACGAAGTTACTTCAGGGTTGTCAAGGAGGATTTCTTCAATTTCTGATTCACTCACAAGAGGGCTATAGTCAGTTTCTATGGATGTCTTTGGATCCTGGCTATGAGGTATCTTTCTAGTGGCTATTATATATCTTTTTCCACTTCGTGTTGTTCTAGTCTCTTCTTCTGATCTTCTCCCAAACATAAGTAAACTAATAATATGACTGCATTCGTAAAACTCCCTTTTCACACAAAAGAATCTTAATCCAAAGTTTCAGAGATCTCAAGTACTTACCTTGCGGTCCTTCAAAAAATTGTCATTCTACTGTTGTAGAACACTGTCGAGTCTACCATGAACTCAGTAATAAATCCTCCTAAGATGTTATCAATCTAGAAATCAACAACCTTCAAATTCTATTGTCAGTGCTCTTGAGTCACTGTATCAATTCAGGAGTCCACTCCTTAGGTTCATCTCCTTTAAAACAATATTTTCTTTTGGTCAACCTTGATATCCACTCATACAACTCAACATGAAACAAACTGAAGAAACTTTTGTATTGATCTTCGAAAATATACTTCTGTAACCACCTTTCAGATGATAGACGAGGGATTTTATTTTCTTGATCTGCAAATTTGTGTTCCTTCTATTCTACCAAATCTTGAATTTCCTTCTTTGATGGATGCCACATCCACAGATCCCTCAAACAGATCCTAGTTCCAGTAACAGAACCACTTGTTGGCTTAGGTTGCACTGAACCAGGTTTGATTCTTTATTGCACACCAACAAAACCCTCAATCACTAGCCATTTTGGCAATGAACTGCAAACAGATTACATTCTCACCCGAAGTGACTATGGGAGGATGGAGAACTAGGTTTCTGCAACCTCGAGGGATGATGCAATTTGGTATTTTTTGTTTTCTTATACTTAACATTCATAATTACTTCTCATTCATGTATTACTTCACCACATTACATTCATCACTTAAAACATATCATATAAACCCTTAATCATTACTACATTGTAATAAAATGCAACTGTAATAAAACTGCTACGCTACAATAGATAATAAGAAAATAAGCACTTAGAGACATAGATTTTACCATGGTTCACCCCAATGTGGGACTATGTCCACAAGAAATGTTTCTTATAATAGATAATTTGTACAACAAAAATTCCTTGGCTTGTGCGCTCAGCTGTAGGTAGTCCACGCACCTTGCTGCAGACTCAGGCCTCTGCACACATAGCTGTAGAGCCTCACCTTCTTCCTCAAACTACAGATCACAATAATTCAAACATAAACATAGATCTGGACAATAAAGATGATTCTTCTTCTTATTATTGATCTCTATATATACTATTACATCGAGGGATATATCATTAAAATACCATGGTCGATATACCATGGACTCCACTAATACAAGCTACTATGGTTAAAACCATTCATCATTTACAATATTACATTCCTTTACAAAAAGTGGGGCTTTAGTCCACCCCGAAGTGCATATAAGGCATGGTATATCTACTGCACGGTCCACTTTGGCGCTCTACTGCTCCACTGCATGGTCTACTTCGTGCTCTGTTGCATCCTTTACTTTGCACTCTGCTCCAAAAAATGTGGAGTCTTCACCAAAAACTAGGCCAAGTTGGGCTGCGCCCAACAATGTCTCAATGGCTGATCTTCTTGATCAATTTTGCCTTGAAATGCTCAATCTACCTCATGCTGATTTTAGGCATGGACATGATCAATTCGATCCCTCTAAATCTAGAATTAACTATTATAAAATAAATTGAATAGAAGATGAGGAATTTGATTGGTAATTTTCTGCCACATGTTCCATTATCAAATCTCACCACCATCTGTGTGACTTCTCGAAGATGATGGATTGATCATTTAAGATTAATCTTCCATTTAGTCTTTGTATGTTGAATTGTTGGAGTTTCTTGAATTAGTCCAACTGTTTTCTAAACCTTGGGCTTATTTTTCTACTTGGAATCTGGAGTGTGATTTTAAAAATTATCTTCAATGATGATCCACTGCTACAAATGTGGAATTAGTGATTTGATACCCTAATCATGCTCATATGATTCTAGGTGTTTGACCTTTCGATTGCCAAATGCTTTTGTTTACTGAAAATTTGCTAGGTTGTAGCTCTTGTTCTTAAATATGGAGATGTTGAAGTGATTTCCTGAAGTTCTGTCAAATTTCCTTTGAATAAGAGAATCTTTGCCATATTTCTTTCTTTGCAATGCCTTAAATGATTGTAGTTCCTACTCCAAAATCTAAATTTGTCAAATTTGGATGCCTTTTCTGAAACTTTTATTTTTAAGAAAGTAATTTTATATATGCATTTGACAGGACCACTAATTCATGCTCAGCGCACTACTAGAAATCTATAATTATGTGATTTATTGGACTGAACAAAAAAGGGCATTGACAACTGAACGAAACAATGTTGACCTTTAAACCTGATAAGTGCTGACACCTCTACTTTCCAGAATATTTGACCCAAGCCTACTTGTAGAATTTCATAACGAGAAATAACTCTTGTATTTTGTCCAGATCATAGACAATTTGTGCTAATGAAAACCTATGCTTATGCATTTCCTGTGGTGTATTCATTATTTTCTTAGGAGATTCATCCTACATACTTTAATAAAAATTGATGGATAGATTAGAATCATCAATAAGAAGTATGATTTGACAAAGTGTAGCTATGTAACCATCTAGATCCTTTACAAAAGATATCACTGTGTTCTCCTTTTTTAATATGGCATGGTTATCTTATGATGTTACCTATTTCTTTCATATTTATTCAACCAGCATAGAAATAATTCTATCTACAATTTCAAAGTGTCCAAACCCACTCAATACATCTAGCTTAGAGCTATTGTAAGTATCCATTGAAATATATCTCTATAAGAACAATTGAAAACCTAGTTCTATAAAAATATACTTTTAATCCAATATTGAAATGGGGAGACTAACAAAATGTAATATTCCTAATGAAAAATTCATAGCGATAACAAAAACATGCAAGACAATACAACATATTTCTTTTAGTAAACACCAAAAACCAAAAAATGCTCCCAACACGCCAAAAATGGGCAATTTTATTACATAAACTAATGGAGTACAATGTGAAATAGAAAGAGTGCACTTGGGCTTGCACAAGGAAAGCTACAATCCTCAGGTGGTGGATATGCCAATCCCTAACTTCTGCTGGAGTTTATCTATCAGAAAATTTGCATTGGCCTAGTAATTCTACAGCGTTGGCTATGTTGAGACCCTAATTTAACCCCTCATATCTAGCTATAAAATTCCACAAAATTAGATTTGAAGTCCTTGCCAAAAACCCAGAAAGGGTTTCCTCTAGTTATAACTCTCCAAAATTGACCCCAAATTCCCAACACTCCTCCACTACCAATAAATTTCGGCCTGCAGGAAATTATGACTTTATAACCCTCCAAAACAATGGAAAATATCCCTTGTCACCATTCTGACTCCCACACAACAACCCAACTCCAAATTCCACTGAACAAGACCACCCACAAGCACTCCCTCTCAATCACTGCACAGGCCTAGGGAATGACTGTGTAGGCTCAATAAGGGAATTTTGTATTGGAGTGGTGGACTCACTTCTTCTCTAAAATTTCCTCTTCTCCTCCAACAAATTCTTTAAGTAATGTCCAACAAGTAGGTGTAGCTCTTAATTCCCAATGTCTAACTCTCCAAACAACAGCATGGCTCTGGTTCTGTGTCCTAACTCAGCTCAGAAAATTCGTGGCACCTGTGCTATGTCTCTCCTACCTCTAAAATACAATGGTGATACCTTCATGGGGTGGCACTCATAGTCCACCAAAGAGAAGGTTGATTTTCCTCCTTGGGAAACTTTGGTGCTAAATAACACTTGTGAATCAACTGAACAACTTGAGCAACAACAAAGTTTGTCAAATACTCAAAAGCCCCTAAAATGACAGCCTCGCCTCCAATTTATAGCTAGCCATCCCTCATGCTCCTTCTGTGCTCCACCCATCAAAGTCCCTCTCTCACTGAATTCGAATTCCTCCAAGGGGTGTGTTGGCTTGACGGGCCCTGACCCAGGTTCAAAGTTCTATACCAACCAACAAAACGCTACATTGTTGGCCCTTTTGGCAACAACCCACATAGCGCACATTATAGTCTCACCCAAAGCAGTATTGGGGGATGAGAGAATCATGTTTCTCCATCCAGAGATCTGCGTGATGGGATCCTACAACTTCTAGGGATTAGTTATGTCTTCGCAAACCCTAACCCTTCTAATACAAATGATTACAGTAATTCACATAAAAAGCATCTATACCTTCACAAAGGTCTTTAAACATTCATAACATCAATATATCATACTGATCTACTAATTTCACGCATAAGATAAGAATTCATTCATATACTTTAAGATACAGAGCGAAAATACAGAAACTATAGTAGTAAATATAGATATAGAGGCACAATTTATGGATCAAAACTGTCTTATTTTGATGTATTCTTTCAAGTACAAATTCTTCTTCCTTGCACACTTAGCTGTAGCGGAACACACGCTCAACCTACAGACTTACCAAGGTCTCTACGCACTCAGCTATAGGAGCCTTCCCCTTCACCTAAGTACATGAAATAAACTTTCCTACCTTAGCTTACATGCCCAAACAATGGTCTTCTATCAATGAGTTAATTTTCCTAGACTCACTATGACCCTTCTATATATATCTTTTGCTTTTACAATACCATGGTCTGCAGACCATGGGCGGGTGTTAAAACTTCTTATCTTAACAATCTAAGGAACTAAAGCCCCTTTGACTCTTATTACCTTAGCTCTTCTCTTCCACAAATCATAGAGACTTTACTAAATTATACAAAAAGTAAGTAACAAAACTTGAACCCAGGGGACGCTATCCCAATAGGCCCCCAACACAATTTCATGACTTATCCTCGAGTTACTCGGCTGGTGCTACGATATTCACTTGGAGTTCGCGGAACTCCAACTTCAAAATCTATAGATCAGTTGTTCCCTGCGTAGCAACCTGTTGCACTTCCTCGACCTCATTTTTTGGTAGTTGGGCCTTCCACCGTGAGGCCCATGGTCCTCTGAGTCTGCTGCATGCCCTTTAGTTTACTCTATAGTGATAGAGTCAGTTGGATGGCCTCTTCTACCCAAGGATGAGTTTGTGCTGTAATAATTGCCTCTTTGTGGTGCAACTCCTCAATTTCATTTTGTAGCAGCTTGCCATCTGATCGACAAACCATTTGTTGGCTTGATGGGCACTAACCAAGGTTCAAAGTTTTGTGCCAACCTACAAAACCCTACACTGCTGGCCCTTTCAGCAACAACCCACTTAATGCAGGTTGTAGTCTCACCCGAAGTAGTATTGTGGATGAGAGAAGCAGGTTTCTACATCCAGAGGTCTATGTGATGGGATCTTGTGACTTCTAGGGCTTAGTTTTGTCTTCATGAACCCTAATCCTTCTGATACAGATAATTACAGTAATTCACATAAACAACATCTATACCTTCATGAAGGTCTTTAAACATTTATAACATTAATAAATCATATTGATCTACTACTTTCGTGCATAAGATAAGCATTCATTCATATAATTTTAGATATAGAGCGAAAATACAGAAATTGCAACAATAAATACAAATACACATAGGCACAATTTATGGATCAAAATTGTCTTATTTTGATGTATTCTTTCAAGTACAAAATCTTTTTCCATGCGCACTTAGCTGCAAGGGCCTGCACACTACGCATGTAGACTTATCAAGGTCTCTGTGCACTCAACTATAGGAGCCTTCCCCTTCGCCTAAGTATAGGAAACATACTTTCTTGCCTTAGCTTACTTGCCCAAACAATGATCTTCTATCAACAAGTTTTTTTACCTAGACTCGCTATGAACCTTCTATATATATCCTTTGATTTTACAAAACCATGGTCAGAAGACCATGGCCTGGTCTCAAAACTTCTTATCTCCTAACAACCTAAGGGACTAAAGCCCCTTTGACTCTTATTTCCTTCGTGCTCCACTTCCACAAGTCACAGAGACTTTACAATTATACAAAAAGTAAGTACCAAAACTTGACCCTAGGGAACCCTATCCCAATAGGGTGTGTATTCCCTTGGAGTGGCCTCCACTCTCCACTTCCCATAAAATTTCTTGGATTTTCTAATGTTTGGGGGTGGAACCTTTATATATTTTCCTATTCCACCCACTTTACCAAAATTTATATGACAAATATTAATTAACTGCCAGAAATTGCAAAATTGAGAATTCCCTTAGCAAAATTACTAATTGGGGACATGACAATGCTCCTCACCAAAATTTTCTTGTCCTCAATCAATGCTTGAACAAGCGCCCCTCTATCGTCTTACCCAAATGACTACTACAAATGATATCGAGGTCTCAAATTTGCAATTAAGTCATCCCTGTCCCCAATGCTATCCTGTCATGAAGGAGTCCCTTGACACTAGGACCCCAAGCCGTCCTGGTCAACGTGAAGCACCCGTTTCTCCACTCACTTTCCAAGTTGGTATAGGAAAATGAAACCTATGCATACCATCAGTAACGAAAGAAACACAATCATAGAAAGACCTATTTATCTCCCCATGTAGTTGCTCTGTTGAGTCATCCATCTCATGTACTTGAAGGGTGGACACCTAAAGATACAATCCAACTCCTATGGAGATAAATCCTTTCTCGCATGAGCTTCCCCTAAACTCCCCCTGTTGGTCATCTCTCCATGCTGGTGAAGGCCCCTATGTCAACAAAAAATCACTAAAATCCATTGTAGATTCCTAATGATCTCCCCTTGTCGAACCAAACTCACCCTCAAAGGTAGCTAAACTATCAAGTATTGTGATTCTAGGGTCCCAAGCCCATCGCAGGAAGAAATTTTCCTATAGAACCTGGAACACTTTGGTCATGGCTAACTGTCTAACATGATCGTACAAAGCCTCATATTTTGCAACTCTCGGCCATAATATATGTGATGATCGAGGCTATGCCCAACCTTCCAAGGGGATTCAACAATGCCCACGCCTATCACTCCATGGTTGGCCCCAATCCTGAACACCCACTTGCCTTGCCATATGATGAAGACCTCATTGATCCGGCATGTGTCAACCTGATAATGAACCAGGTCACTAGCTATATCCACCATACTCAGAAAGTAATGGAGTGTCCCTTACATCAATTGGATCCCTGGTTCCCATAACCATACTAAAGGTCCACAACTCCCACACCTCATGGGTTGGAACTATGTAGCACTACTACTTGCTTGAGCCCATCCTATCCTCATCTCTGACCCCTGTATGTATACCATATGTGTACCCCAAGTATCACAAATTTGTCCCGAGCATGAAAATCTGCCCTACTCCTGCCAGACCATGTAGTGAAATATGCTATCCCATCCCTTGATGATACACCTGGACATTATTCGGTGTTTGGGTACCCTCCTATAGATGAATTGTACCACTTACTATCCCCCAGGATCCTGAAATGCCTCAAAATATCTCACCAGAAGTGCATAATACAACTCCCTTGCAATTGACTCCCCAAGTGTGAGCCAAGGAGTGGAACCTATGCTACTTCGGCAATAAACCATGCCATCCCTAAGCTTGTACCCTTGAAATTGTGCTCCACGGAATGTCTCAACTGGAGAGTATCCTCTCCACCCATGACATGCAGTGCCTCATCCACCTACCTAAGGTGGGTCCCCCATGTCCTGTTGCTTGAACAAAAAGCATAAAGGGGCAGCAACCAAACCCTCTACGACTGTAAGAAATACTGTAGAGTGATGGATGGGTAGGTCCCCAAGGGTATGATATAGAGTCTGTAGGGATACTGAAGAGTAATCCTATGGATGTCCCTTTCTCTACCTCAGATCTGCTGATAACCCAATCGAAGACCTTTCTCCACTAAGCATGGCGTCCCTAGAAGCTCAACTATGTCCTCATTGATCCAAGGTGAGTTGCACCCAATGGTACACCTAATATCCCTATCCATAAGTCTCCTTGGAGGAAATGCTCCAAGAACCCACTATGATGCACCATATGCCACTGCATACCATCAAGTATCACCGTACTCCATGAAATGCCACTGTACACTGCAACCTATCCATGTACACCACTGGATACCCCGTCTGACTAATAGACCATCCTGTATCATCTCATATCCTGCCTATGTCTCTGTACCTGTCACTCCCAGTGTGTACTCAATGCGATGGGAGTCACTCCTCCTACTCCACAACGCATGCCAACATGCTACAACAAATAACCATGCATCTTTGTGCTCATCTGTAGGCCACTACTCATCACTGTATGCTCCTACACATATGTGGATGTCATGGCCTAAGGTTGTGACAGTACACATCAACCCGCACCCGACTATCAATATCAGCTCCACCGTCGCATCATCATACACTCTGATGAATGGGTCTCCCCTAAAAATCCTCCTGGAGGGACCCGAGAAGTGAATCTCCCTAGGTGCCAGTAGTGATACCACCACTACTATGCTCCTCCATGTCCTCTGTGCCCCACATAAATGTGGAGAATCCCCGGCCCCATACAAGGCACTGACGGATGGCTTTCCAATGCCACCTCCTCTGACAATCTCTTGCTAGTGTGTGTTGATTATCTCATGACCCCATGCATAACCAACATAACTTGATGACCCATGGAGTTCCCTCACACACTGACTAGCCACTCGTTCTAACTGAAATTCCCCTAGAAAATGCATGCTCTTGACCTTTGGGTCAATTATACCCCCAATGCCATAGTTAATCTACGTATCTGGCAAATGGTAGGTAGTCCCACCTAGATCCCAATGCCAACCTAGGCCTCCAGTATCCCCGATGCTTAAAAATGCTTGCTGACTCTCACTCTGGCCTATAATCGATTCCATATGCCTAGCCCACTCCATCGAGTATCAAATCAGAATATCTTGCCATTCGACCCCAAGGAAGTAATCGAAAGCACAAACCCCCATACCCTAAACTAGCTCTCCAACTCGTGAATGTTGCACGCTATACAAATCAGGTCACCTTGTCTCGCCAGGCTGGTCAACACATATAATATGTCTAGGTAACTCCACCTCTCTCTCTCCCCTATATAAAGGTAACCTAGCAATGCTGCACGCCCCATCTACATAGGATTGAATATAGCTATTGTCTAGAAGTATTGCATCTCTACAGATGGTATGTTCATCTATCTGGTCTAAATCAGTGGTTGGCCCAAAAGATGATTTTTCGTCCTCCTCCACCATGGGCTCTACATGTGTCACAGCCTGCCCCTCCATGACTAGCTCACATCCCTCTATGTGTTCTCCATGCCACTGTAGTTGGATGCCATTAGAGAACTCAGTCATGGCTCTAGGTATCTCTCTATCTCCTAGCACCTCACCTAGGGATGACATCATATCAACATATGCCTCTAGGGGTGTAGTCTGGACTCTCTCCACCAAGGTGTCAACTGGTGCTATCAAATAGGTCTCCAATACTAGTGACTCCTGTGCCACACTAGGTATATCGATGTGCCCCTCACCATCATGCATACCCTCATGCTCAACCTCCTCCTCAGGCTCTTGACATCTAAAGGCTGATCTCCACTAGTAGAAATTCCCCCTAGTCTCACCCTCTAACTACCATCCTCTACAGAATGATCTTGTCCTTGAACCATGCTTCTCCTCTGGGTCATTCAGAAAATGAGGGATGGTAGGACAACCAATTTTTCCATAATTATGGGTGTTTTAGTGCTGGGCTATGCACACATGCACATGGATTCTCTACTGGGTATGACTCAACATCCCCACCATTTGTTGCATCCTCTCTAGGACTTGATGGTTTTTCCTCCTCAAATGTTGGTTCTACCTCACCAAATCATCCACGATCCCCTATATACTCTTCTCTCTCTATGTCATTGGAGTGCCCATAAATTCAGAAGTCACTATGCATGCATGGCAAAAATATCCAAGGTCTTGCTAGCTCCCCCACAACTAGCCACGATCATGCTCTGATACTACTCTAATATTCCTAATGAAAAATTCATAGTGATAAAAAAAACATGCAAGACAATACAACATAAAAAACTTCAGTAAACACCAACAACTAGAAATGCTTCCAACACGCAAAAAATGGGCAATTTTATTATATAAAATGTTGGAGAACAATGTGAAATAGAAAGAGTGCACCTGAGCTTACACAAGGAAAGCTACAAGCCTCAGATGGTGGATATGCGAATCCTCGACTGCTGGTGGAATCTATCAGAAAATTTGCTTTGGCCTAGTAATTCTATAATGTTGGCTGTGTTGAGACCCTGATTTGACCCCTCATATCTGCTTAGAAAATTCTAGAAAATTAGATTTGATGTCCTTGCCAAAAACCTAGAAAAATAGAGAAAGGGTTTCCTCTAGTTTTGGCTTTCCAAAATTGACCCCAAAATCCCAGCACTCCTCCACTACCAGTGAATTTTGTCCTGCAGGAAATTATGACTTTACAACCCTCCAAAATGATGTAAAATTTCCCTTGTCCCCCTTCTAACTCCCACACAACAACCCAACTCCAAATTCCACTGAACAAGACCACCCACAAGCACTCCCTCTCAATGACTATGCAATCCTAGGCAATGATTGCGTAGGATCAACAAGGGAATTTCGTACTGCATTGGTGGACTCACTTCTTCTTTGCAATTTCCTCTTCTCCTCCAGTAAAGTTTGCAAGTAATGTCCAATAAATGGGTGTAGCTCCTAATTCCCAACATTAACTCTCCAAATGATAGCGTGACTCTAGTTATGCATCCTAACTTAGCACAAACATTCTTGGCACATGTGCTATGTCTCTCCCTACCTCCATAAGAAAATGGTGATACCTTCCTAGGGTGGAACTCGTAGTCCACCGAAGAGAAGAGTGAGTTTCCTTCTTGGGAAACTCTAGTTCTAAACAACACTTGTGACTCAACTGAACAACTTGAGCAACAACAAAGTTTTTCAAATGATCAAAATGCACTAAAATGAGAGCCTCACCTCCAATTTATAGCTAGCCATCCCTCATGCTCCTTGTGGGCTCCACCCATCAAAGTCCCTCTCTCACCTAATTTGAATTCCTTCAAGGGGTGCATATTCCCTTGGAGTGGCCCCCACTCTCCACTTCCCATTGAAATTTCTTGGCTTTTGTAATGTTTGGGGGTGGCAGCTTTATAAATTTTCATTATTCACCCACTTTACCTAAGTTTATATGCAAAATATTTATTAACTTCCAAAAATTGCAAAATTCAAAATTCCCTTAGGAAAATTATTAATTGGGGACACAACACAAAATGATACAACAATAACAACACATTCTTCATCTCTTGCCTCAACCATCTGGTTACACTTGAAACCCTGTCCTTCAGGAAATAGGAACAAAATTATCTTTCAATCACATTAAATCTTGTTTTTTTTTAAACTTGATTCCAAATAAAGATTTCAAAACTTTACTGGTCTAGATCTTTTACTTCAAGGATGCATACAAAATTTCATATAAAAGAGCATGTAACCAAGTAACTTAAACACCTGAAAAGAAGCAGAAATCAAAAGCAACCATGAGATCAAAGGCAAAAAATGATTTGATTACGGAGTTCACCCAATGTGGGCTACGTCTCTGGGTCCTACTCAATATGGGGAGGCCTCTTTCATTAAATGGAAACAAAAATGAATTACAATCAGATAACATAAATGATCCTTATACCTCCATTTTTTGGCATGGACTGAAAATAAAAAGGTTAGATGCAGAAACGGGCATCACCGTTGGGTTCGTGGTGTGAAATTGTGTCAAATGACTATAAAATTGACCATTTTCTAAGAAAGTGACCTCTAGAGATATAAGGAATCTTTAGATTCCCTCAAGATTCCTTGCAAAAGGTTTCTCCCAAGGTTCCTTAAAAATCTTTCTCGAAATCTGTGCCCACTTGGGTACGGCTCCAGCTTCATCGCACTCCTGGTTCACCACTCCACCCCCTTGTTGAGCAATTGAACAAGGTTTATATGGTTATGCACCAACGGAGCTTCCAACAAATGGCTGAACGACCTATTGGTTGGAGGAAGCAAAATTAAGGTTTTTGTTGCGGGTAGACCAAGTTCAAAACCTACCATGGCCCAAATATGGCTTGGTCATTGTTTGAATATGTTGCAATATTTTAGAGTTTTCAAATTATTTTAAATACACGACATTCGTTGTAACGATTTTGGTGGCATCTAAAATTTGGGGCCGCCTGTTGGCAAGGCAAACCACCTGGGTTAGGCAGGTTCAAACCCTGCCAACCTCCCTCCATGTGCCTTCGTTGTATGGTTGGGCAAGCTCGGGTCTCTAGTGGCCTGACCCATATATATCATATGTTTTGAATAATAACCAATGTTGTTGGGGAGGTGGCGGGTGTGATGGCTTGTCACCCCAATTATATATATGTATATGTATATGTATATGTATATGTATATGTATATGTATATGTATATGTATATCTGTATATGTATATATGTATATGTATATGTATATGTATTATATATATATATATTTCTGTATTATGTATATATGTATATGTATATGTATATGTATATGTTTATAATCTATATATATATATATATATATTATATTATATATATATAATAGTAAGAATTTCACGGAGGTTTTTAAGGGTCACTGGAGAATTTAAAGAGGTGTCAAATTTTTACTGGATTCCATGGACCGCCCCTTTGCCAAATTGTTTCCTCTTTAGTGATTGCCACTGAGCCTAGTTTGACGAGAAATTTGTCCAGCTATATGTTAAGCATACATAATTGGATTTGAGTGTTGTTCATGTCGTTGGAATCAAGATGACGAGACCTACGATTTTGTCCTAGTTTCACTTCAATCCAATAACTTTCATTTTTGAGCTTTTTCAAGGCCACTTCTATTTATAGAGCCACTTGGATCATTCCTCCCCGCTAATGAGCTTTTGGGCTGCCAAAAGCTTTATCATTCAATTGGAAAGAGATAGAATTTCTCCCTCTCTTCTTTTCAATTCATCATGCGTTACTTGGATGCATTCCCTTGAAACCAACACAAAGGTACTCCATGTCTCCCCATTGTGAAGTCCTAGTCTTCCTATCAAGAATGATATTCTCACGTAGTTTGTCCAATTGTTTAGGTGTAAAGTCATCCACTGTAGGAACCTGTCCAACCTCTTCAGTGTCCATGATCAAAGGGGACTCATAAAGCTTCAAGTTTTCAACATTCACCATTGAGTACATCTACATGTATGCTGACAAATCGAGGCGAAAATCATTGTATCCAATCTTCTCTAATATGGTGAATGGGCCATATTGGATTGGTCTCAACTTCTTTCCTTCCCCTTTCATTATGTATTTGCTGATATGGAGCCATATTTTGTCTCCAACCTAGAATTGGTGATCGACCCAGTGCTTGTCATGTCGAACTTTGTAGTGAGCTTGACTTTTCTTCAAATTCTCTTGCACTGCCTAGTGAATCATTTGAATTTGCTGAATGAAATTCTACGGTTTGTCTCTGTCATCTTTCCCACTGGAATCTTCATCTATCCTAAAGACCATGTCTAAGGGATCCTTTTGAAAATATCCAAAACATGTCTCGAACGATGATCTCTTAGTGGATGAATTCCCTACTCAGTTGTATGCATGTTGTACATAGGGAAAAAGCCCATCCCACAACTTAGGATACTTGCCACAATAGTATCAGAGTAAATGTGTCACTATGGGGTTGAAAACCTCTATTTTTCCGTCAGTTTGTGGATAAAATGTCATGTTCCTCTTCAGCTTGGTGTCAATCACTCTCCATAAACTTGTCCAAAGCTCTCCAAGAAAGCGAGAGTTTCGATAAGACACAATGGATGTGGGCAGCCCAAAGTGGACCCATACAAATTAGAAGAAGATATGAGTAGTCTGCTCTATAGTGACCTTCTTTTTACAAGGCATTAAGACACACATTTTTCTAAATCGATCCACTATAACATAAAAATAGTCATGACCTCTCCTAGACAAAGGAAAACTGCCAACAAATTCCATTAACACACTTTCCCATGGATGACTTGGAATAAGGAGTGATGTGTAGAGCCCCAATTTTCTATTAGTAGGCTTGCCAACTGAACACACATCCCTTTACATATCAAGTCACAATATTTTTCATGTGAGTCCAATAACACAACCTCTGCAAATGACACAAAGTTTTCCCTACAACAAAATGACTTGACACAAGATAGGTATGCTCCTCTCTAATTACATGTATTCTCTCATTGGTGGGGATACAAATTTTTCCAAGGTGGTAGAAAAATCTTCCCCGCAAATGGTCATTAGTCACCTGTGATCCATGAACCAAATTTGCATAAATATCCTTAAAAGCATGGTCATAAACATACTGTTCAACATATATTACAAAAAATAAAGAAGCATTTTGCAAAACAATAGATGCAGAAATAGGAGGGTGAGAAAGCATATTTGCCACTTTGTTGCTAGTGTCCTTGTATTTTATTACCAAGTGAAACTTTAGGAGGAATCCCATCCATATGACATGATGTGGTTGTTGAAGATTGGTTTGTGACTAGAGGTACTACAAGGGCTGGTGATCTATGTGAATGATGGTCTCCATGAGAATCAAATAGTGCTTCCACTTTTTCACACGTTGAACCAAGGCGTATAAATGCTTGTCATCTGTGGGATAGTTCACAAAAACTTGGGAGAATGTCTCTGAATGGTAACATATAGGTTTCCTTTGCTGCATCAACACTACTCCCATGGCGTATCCAATGGCATCTGTCTTGATCTCCAAAGGCTGTTGGAGGTTAGGTAAGGTGAAAATGGGTGCAATATTGATCTTCTATTTCAATGTATCAAAGGATATTTGCTACTTCCCCCCCCCACTAAAAGGTTTGTTTCACACTTATCAATGCATGTAAGGGGGATAGAATGATGGATAAGTTCGCAATGAACCTTCTCCAAAATTGTAATGCACCCAAAAAGCTACAAACCTCTATAACATTGGTGGGTTTAGGCCAGTTTACAATCACATCAATTTTAGAAGGATCTATTTTTAATTGTACACCTGGTAATGTGACCCAAGTAAACCAAAGAGGTATTACCAAATTCACACTTAGACATTTTGACACACAATTTTTTTTTTTTAAACATCGAGCACCTTTTTAACATGACTCACATGATATTCTGATGTTCTATTGAAAACAAGAATGTCATCAAGATACACAAGTACAAAATCATCAAGAAAATGTCTGAAAATATCATTCATCACCCTCATGAATGTGGTCGAAGCATTTCATAGTTCGACTGGAATCACCAACCATTCAAACAACCCATGTTTTATCTTCAATGTAGCCTTTTGTACATCCTTTTCTGCAATCCCAACCTAATGATAGCCACTACGCAAGTCTAGTTTTGTGAAATAGACAACATTTTTCAATTGATCTAATAAAACATCAATGCAAGGGAGAGGGTACCGATTCTTCACCATTATTTTTTTGAGTTCTCTATAGTCCACACACATCCTCTATATGTTTTAACCCTGTACGTAAATTACCTGCATACGAATTCTAAAAATAAAAAATAAACAATGGCGAGAGAATAAGAAATAAAACACATATACACAAACATTTTCCCTTGGATCCCAAAGCTGAGGTTACTATATTGATTTTTCATTATGTTCCTTTCAATGTTACAATACATATATATACATGCCGAAGCAGCCAATACCATGGATCAAAAACCATCGTGCCCAAAACCATGTGTGAAAACCATTCACAAAACCATAGGTAGGTCCACCCACCTAATATAGGGTCCAAAAAAAATTTCCCCGAGGTGTTGCCCCAGACCCCGTAGAGGGGGGCTAACTGCCCTCCTCAAACCCCCTATATAAGGGGGGTTGCTACCCCCCCATGACATCTCGTTGCGCAATCAGCGCAATGAAGGGGGGACTCTACCCCAACAAAACCCAACATTCTCCCACTTGTTGTTTTCTTTCCACAGGGGGCCAAAGGAGAGCTTAGTCATTTGTCCAACCCTCCAATGCTCATTGTTTCTCTACACCAAGAGAAATTCTCAGAGCTCACAAATTTTGTCAATGCATTTGCAGTATTCTTCAAAGTGTCCACCTTTACCAGCAACACCTTTTTGTCTTCTATCATATCCCTCACAAAGTGATATTGAACATCAATGTGATTTGTCTTTGAATGGTAAGCAGGTTTATTTGCCATGAAAATTGCACTTTGTCTATCACAGTATATTCTTATAGCTCACTACACTAACCCCATATTTGAACACAAGCTTTGCAACCAGACTGCTTCCTTGCATGCATGAGTGGCTGCCATGCATTCTGTCTCTGTAGTTGAAAGTGCCACTACAAATTGTTTCTTACTCATCCAACTAACTACACCTCCAAATAGGTTAAACACATACCCGCTTGTATTTCTTCTTTGATCCAGATCTCCAGCCTAGTCTGCATCAACAAAGGCACGAATATCCAACACTCTATCCAATCCTGGTATTTCTTGGTAGCACAAACCATAATCACTAGTGCCACGCAAATACTTGAAAACCCGCTTCATTGTTGTCCAATGCTCCTTCCATGGTTTTGACATAAACTTGCTCAATACTCCCACTGCATGTGAAATGTCTGGTCTAGCACAGACCATCACATACATTAGGCTACCGACTGCACTTGCATATGGAACACGAGACATGTCCTATTCCTATTCTTGTGCCTTGGGACACCGTTCAGTAGATAACTTCACACCTACAGGAATAGGAACCTTCATGGGTTTACTATCCTGCATATTAAACCTATGTAGTATTGTCTCGACATACTTCCTATGGTTTAACTAGAGCTTCCTCTTTGTTTGATCTCTTTTATCCATGGCCAAAAATATAGTTTTCAGCGCCAAGTTATTTCATGTCGAATTTGGAGGATAATTTGGTCTTCAAATCCTGGATAATTTCTTTTTCATTTCCAACCAACAACATATCATCAACATACAATACCAGATAAATAACACAGTCAACAATTAATTTAAAATACACACAGAGATCTGCTTTGTTTTTGGTGAAGCCAAGTCCTCATATAAATGTATCAAATTTCTAATACGACATCCTTGGTGACTGTTTTAACCCATACAGAGACTTCTTTAACTTGCATACCAGTTCTTTCTTACCCTTCACCACAAAGCCTTCAGGTTGCTTCATGTAGATCTCTTCTTCCATATCCCTGTGAAGAAATGTTGTCTTCACATCCATATGTTCTACCTCAAAATCAAAAGTAGCACCAACAGATAAAAGTAATCTAACAGAAGCTACCTTAGCAACATGAGAAAAAATATCACCAAAATCAATTCCCAGCACCTGGGAATAACCTTTTGCTACCACCAAGCTTTGTATTTCTCCACCTTTCCTTCATCATTTGTCTTTTTCTTGAACACCCATTTGCTGCCAATGGGTTTCCTTCTAGTTGACAACTCCACTAGATCCCAAGCCTCATTTTTGTGCAAAGATGCCATTTCATCAACCATGGCCTCTTTCCAGAGTTTTCCATCCTCTTAATCTACTGCTTCCTTCATAGTTTTGGGATAATCATCAGTAATAAATAAAGAAAAATTTGAACAAAAAGAAGATGGACCATACCTTTATGGCTGCCTTCTTCTCGAACTGATCTTCTCAGAATTACACTTTGTGGCTCTTCATCTTCTGATTCCTCTTCTACTGTAGAGTATGATTCTTCCTCTTTAATCTCAAACTCTATCTTCTTAGGTTCCTTTGGTTGGACTTCATGTTTAATAACATATTTCACCTCTCTGAACACCACATCTCGGCTGTACACAATCGTCCTTATTACCGGGTTCCAAAGTTTATAACCCTTTAAACCATCCTTATACCCAATAAAGGTGCACTTTTTAGATTTATTATCTAACTTGGTTCTTTTCTCCTTTGGAACATGTACATATGCATCACATCCAAATACCCTCAGATGTGAAAGAGAGGGTTTCTTACCAGTTCATACCTCTTGTGGAATCTTATCTTCCAATGCTGATGAAGGTGACCAATTGACTAGGTAACATGAAGTGTCCACCACCTCTGCCCATAATTCCTGTCCTAACCCAACACCACTGAGCATGCTTCATGCCCTTTCCTTCAACATCTTGTTCATTCTTTCTACAACTCCATTTTGTTCAGGTGTGTATGGAGTAGTCTTTTGTCATGCTATACCACAATTCTTATAGAATTCTTCAAATTCCTTCTTGCAAAACTCTCCACCATTATCTGTCCTCAACACCTTTATCTTCTTCTCTATCTGGTTTTCCACTAGAGCCTCAAATTCTTTAAACATGTCAAAGACTTCAGGTTTCTTCTTAAGAAAATATATCCATGTATTCCTTGAGAATTTATCTATAAATGATACATAGTACACACACTTACCCAGTGATGGAACCTTCATAGGTCCAGAAACATCATTATGCATAGGCTCTAATATCTGTTTCGCCCTCTTACCACCAGAGGGGAAACTCACCTATTATGTTTCCCATATACAAACTTTTCAAAAAAATCATAATCCAGAGAGCTATTAGTCATACCTTCTACCATACCTTTACCATTAAGTATTCGAGGGCCCTTCTCTCTAATATATCCAAGCCTTTGATGCCATAGCATGGTCTTTTCTCTAGAGACCACTAGATTTTCTGCTCCACTTTCAGCAACCACAGAACTATTACACCCATCGACAAAAATGATACCTTGAAGCTTGTACAAAGTTCCAATCTGAACTCCCTGCATCAATACCAATGCTCCTTCAACCATCTTGCATGTATCCTTCTCGGACACTATTTTTACACCTGCATCATCCAACTTTCTTACAGAAATCAGATTTCTGGCCAATGCAGGAATATGCAGAACACCCTGAAGTGTTCTAATCCTTCCACCTTGCAAATTCAACTTAACTTTTTCGCGACCAACGATTTTATCCTTCATGTCATCCCCCAAGAAGACATCACCACCATCATATTTCTCATACTCTGAGAACCACTCTTTATGGGGAGTGAAGTGAAAGGATGCACCTGAGTCAATCAACCATGCCTCATGATCTACATGTGTACTTGAAGAAACCAAGCACAAATCCCCACCTTCATCTAAGGTGGTTTTTGCCTCTGCAAAAGGAGAATCATCAAATCTATTTTCTTGATCAGAAGCTTTAGATTTACAGTCCCTTTTGTAGTGCCCTTCCTTTCCACATTTCTAGCACACCTTTACAGGTTTTCTTGGAGATTTAGATCTCCCTCTAGATTTAGATCTCCCACTCAATGACTTTTTTTGGTTCATGTTATGGAACCTTCCTCGTACAGACAAGGCATCACCATTCTAGCTCTCCATATTTTTCTGTCTGATCTCCTCTATTAGTAAGGATGAGACTATTTCATCAAACTGCAAGGTAGTTGCATTGCTACCTATTGCAATAGTGAGACTATCCCACAAATCTCGTAGAGAACACAAAAAACTAATGCACTTATCTTGATCTGAAATTTTAACATCAACAGATAATAACTGACTTACCACAGTATTAAATGCGTTCATATGCTCTATCACCTAGTCTCCATCTTTTATCCTCAGGTTATACATTTTTTTCCATAGGAACAATTTATTCACTAGAAAATTAGATTGGTGCAAAGTCCCTAACTTTTCCCATAAAGCCTTAGTCGTAGCTTCCCCTGATACATTCAACAATATTGACTCTGAGACACACAATTGTATTGTGCTCTTTGTCTCCTGATCCAACTTCTTCCATTCTTCACTGGACACTCTCGTTGGTTTAGTACCTGGATCTACCACGATCCACTGATCTTTATTTACCAACAGATCCTCCATCTTGAGTTTCCATAACTCAAAACTCTGACCATTAAATTTATAGATCTCTATCTTTCCACTTCTCGCCATCTTCTTTCACCACTAGAATCGATCCCGCAGATCTCCCATTGGACAAGGTCTACCACAAGCCTGAGCGAAAACCCTCAACAACGAAGGTGTCTCCTTGAAGACAAAACATCTCTGATACCAAATGTAGGTTTTAACCTTGTAAAAAAATTACCTGCATACGAATTCTAAAAATTGAAAATAAACAATGGCAAGAGAATAACACATAAAACACATATACACAAAGATTTTCCCTTGGATCCCAAAACTTGGACTACCAGATTGATTTTTCATTATGTTCCTTTTAATGTTACAATACATATATATACATTCCGAAGCATCCAATACCATGGACCGAAAACCATCGTGCCAAAAGCCATGTGCGAAAACCATGCACAAAACCATAGGTAGGTCCGCCCACCTAATATAGGGTTCAAAAAGATATAACAAAAACCAACATCCTCCATGTGCCATCCTTCTTTGGCACCAACACAATAGGTGAACCACATGGAGAAGAACTTGGCCTTATGACCCCTTGGATCATTATTTCCTACACCTGCTTCTTTATCTCCTCCATATCAATGGTTGACAACCTGTACATACCCATGTTGGGTAAAGGAGCATCCTTCTGCAAGTGAATCTCATGTTGGATCTCACACTTTGGAGGCAACCCACTTGGTTCCTGAAGAACCCCATTATAGCTAGAAACAACTTCATACAATTCCTTTTTATGAGTGGGATCACAACCTTGGAAAGCTGCATATGTGTCTGCGTATTTTTCTCTCACTATCATGAACATGCACCCTTTTCTAGAATCGATCAATCTCTTCATTGACCTACACTTACAAGACTGGCACTGATTTTAGCACGATGAGATCTACAATGTATTCCACCTCATCTTTCACGAGATGATACTTGTTTTCATGGCAAAACAAAATTGTTTTCTTGTCATAGAAATATGGATTCCCCAATACAATCCACATATATCGAAGGGTACAACATCAAGATCAACCTCATCTACCAGAAAATTGCTTTCCTGTCATAGCTCTACATTGCTTGGTGACATGTAATTTGGATTTATCACACACCCAACCAAGAGGGTAGGGTTTCAGATGAAGCTTGGTTTCTAAACCTAACTTCTTAACCAAGGATTCTAAAATCAATTTTTCTTGTGAGCTTGAATCAAACAAGGGTTCCACTTTAGTATGTTTCATTACGACTCTAATGTGGAACAATTCAGTCCTATTTCATTACAAGAGACCCATTCAAATAAATTGTACGTGCATGCAATTCACGATTTTCATTATCATGAAGAGAAAAAGTACCTTGTATGCCCACTGTTGTGATATGTGTCTCCTCATTGGAATTAGATCCAAGGTCCTGCTACACAGTTGCCACCATATTTTTCTTGTTCTTCCCACTGAATCTCTTTGGTTTGAACTCCAGATGCAACTTCCAACAATTTTCATCATCATGGCCTTCCTTCTTCCAATGTGTGCAAGATGGCTTTGCTCCTTCCTCCTTCTTGGTTGTAGCTACCTTCTTGTCCTTTCCCTTTCCTTTTTCCGTGAACATGCCATTATGAGGTTTGAAAGGTGATTTCTTTGGTTGCTCTTATTTTTTATTCTTTCCCCCACTTTCAAGGCGAATGGCCTTCACACTAGCTACATCAATAGTAGTAGGCTCAAATAATAACAAAGAATACCTGATGTAACTATGTAAAGCACCAATATACTTTGTTACAGTTTCTAGTGAATAAAGTGAAATACCCAAATTCAAAGCTTGTTTTCTAAAATCTTCTATGAAGCTTTGTACATTTTGACCCTTTTCTTGTCTCAAATATTTCCATTCCATTAAATCCTTTTTTTAATAACCGAAAGGATAAAATTGATCATTTAATGCATAAAAAAAATTAGACCAACAAGAAAAGAGGTCACCCAAGTTTTTACTACATTTCTGTAACTTTCTCTCCCACCAAACAAGAGCGATGCTAATAAGCCAAAGAGATGCTAATTGGATCTTGGCCTCATCCTCCTCAATCTGTTGTATTTAGTAATAAACCTCGATCTGTCTAATCCAATTATTCAATTTCTCTGCATTACATTCTCCATTATATGTGGGAAAATCAAACTTTTCATCTAGCTTAAAAAATGGCTTCTTATATGTATTCCTATGATGTTTGTTAGAGTGATGAGAAGAAGAAGAAGAAAAACTGTCATTAGAGGATGGAGAGGGCAATTCAAGAGGCTAACCTCTTCCACCTTCATGATTTATAGAGGCATGGTAATCTGGTTCTTTCTTCTCAGGATTGATTGTCTTCTCATATTCTGCAAACGACTTGTTAACTTTCGATAATTTCGCTCTTCCTCCATTTGAGCTTCCTCATCGTCCATGTTCCTTCTTCGTGTTGCATGCCCTACTTCGGGATCAAAGGATTTAACTTTTCCTTCTTCTCTTTGGAGCTTGTTCCTGGTTAGCATCCACTCATGCAACTCGCATCAAGAAGCCCTGCTCTGATACCAAAATTGATCCATATCTTTTACTTCAAGGATGCATACAAAACACATATAAAAGAGCATGTAACCAAGTAACTTAAACACATGAAAAGAAGCAAAAAACAAAAGCAACCATGAGATCATAGGCACAAAACAATTTGATTACAGAGCTCACCTAGTGTGGGATACATCTTTGGGCCCTGCTCAATGTGGGGAGGCCTCTTTCATTAAATGAAAACAAAAATAAATTAATATAAAATTTACATAAATGACTCTTATATCTCCATTTTCTGGCATGGACTGAAAATGCAAAACTCAGATGTAGAAACAAACCTCAGCCTTGGATTCTTGGCATGAAATCATGTCAAACGACTATAAAATTAAATTTGTTGTGAGAAAGTGACCTCTAGAGCTCTAAAGAATCTTTAGATTATCTCCAGATTCCTTACAAAAAGATTCTCCTAAGATTCCCTAAGAATATTTCTCGAAATCCGTGTCTGCCTGGACGTGCTCCTGGTTCCACTTGTAACTTGATTCCACTACTCTCGTTCCTCCACTCCTCCCCCTCATTGAGTAATTGAACAAGGTTTATTTGGTAATGCACCAGGGGAGTTTCCAACAAATGGCCAAAAGCCTTGTTGGTTGGCGGAAGAAAAATTAAAGGTTTTGGTTGGGGGTGGACTGTAAAACCCACTGCGCCCAAAATATGGTTTGTTCAATGTTTAAGTATGTTCAACATTTCGGTGGTTTCAAAATTGTTTTGAATACATGGCATTCATTGTAAGAGTTTTGGCAACATTTAAAATTTGGGGCCTCCCGTTGGTGAGTGGACCACCTGGGCCGGGCAGGTTCGAATCCCGTTGGCCTCCCTCCACATGCCTTATAATAATAACAATAATGAAAATTTTGGTGGAGGTTTTTAAGGGTTACTGAAAAAATTAAAAAGGTAAATTCACCCTTTCTGACTACTGGATTTTGTGCGTCGACCATTTTCCAAATTGTTGCCTCATTAGTGACTGCCACTGGGCCTAGTTTGACCATAACTTTGACAGTCTGTAACTTGAGCATACAAACTTGGATTTGAGTGTCGTTCATGCCATTGGAATCAGGACGATAAGAAATACAATCTGGTATTAGTTTCACTTCAATGCAATGACTTTGGTTTTTGAGGTTTTTCAAGGCCACTTCTATTTTTGGAGCCACAAGGATCATTCAATTTGTGAAGGTACTTGGGATATTGTAGCATTGGGTTTAATATTTCTTAAGTCTTTCTCAATCCTTCCCTTCTATGTTCCCAATAGATGAGAACTAAATGAATTAATAGAAATTTGAGACAACCCAAAGGAAGAAGACTCCCACTCATGCAACGGTTGGTGGTATGAAAACAACTCAAATCCACTGTAATCCAAAAATACCTCCTGTCTATAATAATTTAATTCATATTTTTTTTATTCTTCATTCACCTTCAACAAATTAATCTCTAACAAACTTATGGAAAATGATAGCTTCAAAACTTAGGATTTTTTTAACTTTCACAAGCTGTAAAATGGACTGTTGTAGAAGCAATCGAAAATGCAGTCCATATGGCGATACAATTACATTTATTTCTTTTTCATTTCCATATAAATTTCATGCATCCAAGATACTTCTTAAATTTCAATTTTCTTGTAGAGATTTCTCTCTGATCAGGCACCAATGGTCAATCAATTTTGCTTTTGGGCCATGATTCCTTCAATGCTATTATCATCTTTCATAGAAGTCACAGCAAAAAGAGTATTGGGAAGATAACCATGATACCTCAACCTGAATTTGCAATAATTACTCTAGACGCTCAATGTTGACAACCTGTAAAGGTATGTTATGATATAATTAACACCTCCAATTAAAACCTTTAAAATATAACATAGTTATCCTCCATATATTCATCAGGAAACTCTGAGGAAAATAATAAAAAAAATTCTAAAATAACATTCTTAGCCACCTATCCAAAGAAAATTTTAACTGTGGTCCCATTTATGTTTGGAAACTTCCCTTAAAAACGAAATCTACAAGCACATTTGATGTTGTTTATTGTTTATTTCGAGTGTCAAGACTGGGAATGGCATCCTCCATTTCAATTTATAATTCAACCAACAAATCTTACACTTGGGTGCTTCCTCATTGATGCTAACAATCAAAAACAAAATGTATGAATAGGGATGAATCTGAGCATAAAATTTTGTTGCATGAAAACTTCCAAGACAACATTTAATTGCTTAGACCATTATTTATATGCCTTCGTAATTCATATATGTAGTAATCAATTTGAGATTAGTTTGCATCTCTTCCAAAGTAAAATAAGAAAATCTGAATGTATCTTATGTCAAGACCGAGACTCTGTGCAGTCTTTGTGTTCGAGAAATTATATACTTTACAAAGTTATAATTTTACTCAATTTCTTCTGGTGCTAGATCCCTTCTTATATTTTTGCAATTCTTACTTGAATTTCATTTTTATTGATAGCATCAGAAATTATTACCATCGAATTATGGCACTGTCAAGCTGTTATACTGAATTATTCTCAACCTTCATACCCAAATCACTAGCTATGAAATTAAATGGTGTAATAGGCCAACGAATAAGTTTCATGAAATCAGAACTTAAACCCTTCAGAGAAAGAGCAATATCTCTCGATCTGCTCAAACTTTTGTATAAATTTCCACATTAGACCCAACTGGGACCGTCTTGCAAAATACCCATGCGTCAGAATTTAGAAATTCATCTCTGTTTGTCCATAATTCACAGTCAAAGTTCTCAGTTTGGAAACCTTGTGAAAATTTACACCAACAATTTGTAAAGCTATTTGCCGGGGGTCTCTACTGGTAACTGGTTTTGCCGTAGGGGATGCCACAATTAACAATATCTTGTCATGTAAGACATGACAATTTTATGGAATCAACTTATTTTAGAGTGGCAAAGGCTAACCAGCTTGCCATGGGGCATTAAATGCTCTGGTATATGCAGGCTATATAACAAAATAACACACAGCTTTTATTTTTAATTTATGTAGCCACTAAGGCTGTGTGTTATTTTGTTATAGAACCATGTACTAAGACATTTAATGCCTTATAGCACGCTGGTTAGCCCTTGCGATTTCAGAGCACCCTGACACCCTTTGTTAAATTCCAAATAGTCTAGAGGGTCCATGATTGAACTATGACCTTTGATTTGCAAACGTACATCTCCACCATTAAAAACTTCACTTGTTTTAAATCAAAATAATGAACCTGTCAAGCTAAAATAATGGTGAAGGAATAGAGTGATTCTCTGCAACTGATTAACCAAAATACACTTGCAATTCAGGGAACCAGCGCCTTCCATATCCACGAGAAATATTACCAGGGGTACTGAAAAACTAAAACTAAAATTTGAGATAAGGATCCATTGTTCAAATCTAATAAGTATAATTTATATCGTTGAGGTATTTAGTTAGATTTTTTTTGGGATCATTCTTGGCTCTCCTATGAACTTTTTTTTCAGAGGAAAAAATTTGGACCATTTCTCGATTTGTGCGTGTAATCCTTGCGTAGGGATTATTCTAATCTTCTCTATATCGTTCCAATTTTATCGAATGTCTCCGAAAAGACTTTATCCCATATGCACAACACTAAATAATTTTAAAATGTATACCTAAACGGGTGCTTGAAGCTATAATCAATGCATTGTACAATACGTAAACATTATTCATTTTGCTTGGCACTTGTCAATCGAGTATTCTTGTGACATGGTAGCTGCTTGATAAACTTTGGTGTGACAAGCCCAAATACCTTTTTCATGAAATTAATATTTTAAATAAATCATTTTACCAAAAATATAAGATTTATATTTTTTATAAATTAAATTTATCTAAAAATTGAAATCAATATTAAAATTAACCTAACAACTTGGGTAAAGACTATTTCATTACCGAAATTCACAAATCTCTGGAAGTTTAGCAAGAAGGCAGATTGGTAAAATTGTTTTTTTTTTTGTAACTTTTAAGGGTGTCAGAAAAATTTACAACATCGGCTCCAACTGGGGACTACCTCCCCTTGTGGGAGGTAGAGAATCTATAGACCTGTGCCTTGAATCTATTGGGCATGAAGTCCTTCCATTAAAAAAATTAACAATCTACACTTTGAAACCTGTGACCTATGACATGCAAATCTGAAAACATACTGTCTGAACTAATCTAAAGACTAACTGACACTAAAATTTGAAACTGAAAACCACTGAACTAAACAAATGACACTGGAACTGCAGCTAAAACCAAACTAAAAAAACTGCTAAAGTAAATCTGAACATCAAAACTGAATGATCTACTACACTAATTTAGAGATTGACTCATACTGAAATCTGAAATTGAAAACTTCTTCAGTGAAACAAATAACATTGTTGAAATCACTCCATTCATAAACTAAAAAAATCCATATACTATAGACCAGAACCAACTGATCTCTTTGCACACACACCTACTTTACTGAGATGAAATTTGTACATTGTTAGGTGTAATCATTCTTCAAGTGCAACCATGTGAGCATTAGAGTAATTAGTAGACCACCTTGCATGTAATTGAAAACCTAAAAAATATTTGTAATTTGAAAGACAAACTCCATAGGTAACTGATAATTACAACTCAAACTTGAAGACTACATCCTTTGTGATCTTTTAAATTTTTGGTCATCATCAAGTAGAAAAAATATATTGTTGAATGCAACTGACCTTCTGAACCAGGGGAATCAGTAATCTAGTGGATGTAGAAATTTGAATAATATAACACTTATTCACAAAGATTATCTTGATTATACACTATTTGTAGAATGCATGCATAATACAAAAACCTCCTCTACCATTGATCATTAATTTGCGGAATTAAAAAAACAATTGCATGCGCACATTGAAACATCAATCACACATATCAAAACAGTATGTACTAGGGAAAGCATACAGCTGAAAACCCCCAACTATCTGTATATTATAATGATAGAGAACATGTAACAATACATAGTACAATATTCCTCACAAGTATTTAGTACTATCTCCACATGCTACACACAAACTAGCTCAGATCTGAACAAGTCACGTGTTCAAATCTCCTCCACTGTTTGCCTGCCTCTACTGCGCAATCCAAGTTGAGAATAGATCAGATCCAAGTTCGAATTCCCTTGGCTTGTATTGCGCAATCCTTATTAGTAATCTCAATCAATGATTGTGCAAATCTCATGCACAGCTATAGTCACAACTGATAGTAGTCTCACCCTTTCGCCCACCTCTAACATTTGTCTCCACTGAATTGTCCATGCACTGAGTGTATCCTTTAGTTGATTTATGAGTTAATAATTAGTGAATTAATTAATAATTAATTCACACCACTCATCATTAGTGTATTTGTTAGTTAGACTAAAAACAACTAGTTCAACTAAGTCAAACTGAACACAACTCCATCAACTCCTCAATCAACTCCACCAAGCTCAATCACTTGAGTTCTAACTGAAGTCCATCATGCAATAGCTCAACTGACCCATAGGAAAAGCGTATTTCCTTCTAGCAGTTGCATGTGCCACATCTGTCACTCGAATTGAAGCGTTGCAAGAGGATAAGATAATGTTTATAGTCCAAATACAATTAAGAGCTAATAATATTCGTCTGTTCTATTTTTTGATTGGTAGTCTAAAAATAGACTCCGCCCATATGTCTAAAAATAGAGGTCCATCTATTTTTACCAACATGACCACTCATCTATAAATAGCATCCTACAACTCATAAACCATGATCCATATGTTTAAAAATAGACATAGTCTAAAAATAAACTTTGTGCCAAAAATAACCTATGGGCCCACTTAGTGAAGGCGACTTCTTTTCACTAAGCTCCATCATCTTGTTGCATTTTCAACACTCCCTCTCAACAAGATATGGATTATCTGCAACCCCTATCCCGCCTCTATGGTATTCGAATTTGCTCCTAGTGAGCGCCTTTGTCAAGATATCAACATCTTGATCCTCTGTGGGAATGTATGAAAGTAACATGATTCTCCGCTACACACAGTCTCTAATATGATGGTACCTGATGTCGATGTGCTTGGATCTATCATGAAATACTGGATTAGCCGAGAGTTTTATGCAACTCTGGTTATCACAATAAATCACAGTAGGCTCCAAGTGTGACCTGAACAACCTGACCAGGATCTTCCTCATCCATATAGCCTCGCATGCAGCCAAACTTGCTGCCATATACTCGGCCTCTACTGAACTGAGTGCCACGGATCTCTACTTCTTGCTGTACCAAGAAATTGTTGTCAACCCGATACTGAAGATCCCTCCAGATGTGCTCTTTCTGTCCGTTGGGCTCCCTACCCAATCTGCATCTGTGAAGCCATATAGCTTCACCTCATCCAACTGTCTGTACCACAATCCATATCCCGATGTGCCTCTGAGATAACGTAATACATGCTTACCTACCTTCCAGAAGATCTTGGTTGGCTTAACCATAGCTTGTGAAAGTTGGTTAACAGCATAGCATATATCGGGTCGTGTATTGACCAGATACATAAGCGACCCCACCAACTGTCGATAAATAGTGGCATCCAATACCTTCGCTGAAGTAGCATCCTCCTTCCTCCAACCTCCAGGAAGAGGAGCATCAACAGGCTTGCAACCATGCATGTTGAACTTCTCCAGTATCTCCCGAGCATACTTACCCTGAGAAACAAATAGTCCATCACTGTGCTACCAAATTTCCAATCCTAAGAAATAATGGAGGCCCAAGTCCTTCATCTCAAACTCTCTAGCAAGATCCTCCTTGCATGAAAGTATCAACAGCTCATCTCCCGTCAAAATCAAATCATCTACATAAAGTACAATGATCATCAACTTACCCTCCACCACAATCTAGTATAGGTTAGGATCCGCCTCACTCTTTGAGAATCCAAGTCCGGTGAAATAACTGTCTATCCATGTGTACCAAGCACGAGGTGCTTGTTTCAACCCATACAACGCTCTCTTGAGCCTGCACACATGCGACTCACTGTTGAAGATCTTGAAACCTTCGGGCTGCTCTATGTACACCTCCTCCTTAATGACTCCATTGAGGAACACATTCTTCACATCCATCTGATGGATGTGCCACCCCATCTGCGCTAAGAGAGAAAGAATCGTCTGTATGGAAGAATACCTTGCGACAGGTGCAAAGGTTTCCTCATAATCGATCCCCTCTATCTGTGAGAAGCCTCGGGCAACAAATCTTGCCTTATACTTCTCCACACTTCCATCAGCTACCTGCTTCACTTTGTAGATCCATCTCGAACCCACCACTGATTTCCCCTCCAGTCTTGGGACAATCTCCCATGCACTGTTTCTGACAATCGAATCATACTCTTCCACCATGGCATCTACCCATGCGGGATCCTCTACAGCTCCCTCGAAAGAGGATGGCTCAGTCACGACACATTTGCTCACAAGAGCCATGTATCCAGTGTATCGATCAGGTGACTGTCTCTGTTTGCGCTGTGCTGTAGGTAGTCCTACAACCTTCTCTGCATCTTGATCCAGTCGCTCAGCTTCTGTAGTGCGCTTTTGCCCTCTGATTGTTGCGCTGCATGAGTGGTCTCTTCCACTCCATGAACTTCATCTTGTGGGTGATCCACATCCTGAAGCTCATCCTTAGGAACTAATAGCTCCTCATTTGCATGCAAGTGTGGCTCCCTCTCAAGAAAACACTTCATGGCTTTCTCCTCCTGAAATTCGATATCCCATTGCACAACAGTCTTGCGATTGTCTAGAAAATACACACGATAGTTGTGGGCCGTATCAGTGTACCCCACAAATATCCCAACCTCTGCGGTCGACTGCAGCTTCTTCCTAGCATCCTTTTTCACATGCATGTAAACAAGAGAACCAAAAATCCTCAAATGGGAAATATCAGGCCTCTTACCAGAATAAGCCTCCTCGGGTGTACTCATGCCAAGTATCTTGTGAGAATAACGGTTCTACACATATACTGCAGTATTGCATGCCTCCGCCCACAAGTGAAGGGGTAGACCCTGATCATGCAACATCGCCTGTGTAGCACCCACGATCGTTATGTTCTTCTGCTCAACAACCTTGTTCTGCTGTGGGTTATGGGGAGCTATGAGCTCTCTTCGAATCCCTTCTGCACTGCAGAAGTCCTTGAACTCGCCAGAGATGAATTCACCACCATTGTCGCTCCTAAGAGCCTTCACCTTCTTCCCTGGTTCCTTCTCGACCAGTGCTTTGAACTCACAGAACTTTGAGTATGTCTCGCTCTTCTTCTGCATGAAGAAGATCCAACACTTTCGAGAGAAATCATCAACAAAGATCACATAGTATTTGTGCTTTGTTGTCGAAGCTATTGAGAAAGGTCCACACATGTCTGTGTGAATTCTCTCAAGGATCATCATGGTGCGACTATCCTTCTTGTGAAAGGTGGCTTTCACAAATTTTCCCAAAGTACACCCCTTGCACTGATCTGACTGCGCAAGAGTGCCTTTAGGAAGCCCAGTAGAAATCTCTTGCAGTATCTTCAATGCTCCATGGTGAAGGTGGCCCAATCTCCAATGCCACAGCTTTCCATCATCCCGGCTCACCACTCCTACCTTGCATGCCATTTCTGCGCAGCCATCTACATGCAATTGATAAAGGTTCTTGACTCGAACCCCTATCTTTCGGGTTTCTCCAGTTGTCTTACTGCGTAGGAAAGCCTTTCCCTCGCTGAAGACAACATCATATCCCTTGTTTTCTAACATCGCCATAGAGATAAGATTCTTCTTCAATCCTGAAACATGCATCACTTCCTTCAATACGAAGGGTTTACCAGACTCCCTCTCAAAGGAAATGGTACTGATACCGGTCGCACTGTATCTACCATCATCGCCCATCTCGATGTGCACTCCAAGATCTTTCTCATCCAAATCAAAAAACAAATCTCGATCTCCTGTCATGTGAAAAGACGCATCATTGTCCAAGAACCATATCGATCCCATCACACTTGATACCAAGCATGCGATCAATGAAAAATCCAGCTCAAATTGCGAGGCTAAGGCCTCTCCTGCTGTAGATCTAGTAGCTTGCTTATTTTTCTTCTTTTGCAGACAATTTGTGGCATAATGTCCATGCTAGAGACAATGAAAGCACTTCACCTTGGACACGTTCTGCTTCTTGCCTTTCGCACCGGAATGAGAAGCTTTCTTGTTCTTCCCCTTCTTTTCTTTGGCAGCCAAAGCACAATTTTCTTCATCAGATGCCTTTGATGAAGATCCGTCCTTGGTATTCCGCCTGATCTCCTCTTGCACAAGATCAGATCAAAGTCTCTCCCATCCTGGTAATTTCTCCTGATCATTGACAGAGTCCTGATAGGAATGCCAACTCTTTGGAAGACCAAGGAGAGCCAAGCTCACCAAGTCCTCATCATCGATAGTTACCCCCACACTTCCCAGCTCATCCCGGCATTAGGTGAACTTCGTGAGATACTTGGGCATACTGTCTCCTTTCTCACACTTAATGTTTCTGATTTTATCCTTGAGCGCCAACTTCATCTAGTCACTCTTGCTTTCAAATAAATCTGTCAATGCTTTCCACATCAAGTATGGATAAGCCTTTCCATGCAGGCTGGATACAATGTGATCCTTCATGCCCTCCAATAGAATCCTTCGACACTTTGTTGTCTTCTTTTGCCAAGTCTCAACTTGAGCAGCATTAGTAGGCTTTGGGACTTCAGCATCTATGAACTCCTTCAACCCATTTTCATCTAACATTGCCTCCATCCTGTCTTTCCATGCAATATAATTCGAGCTACCTTCAAGGGCATACTCCAATCGCAATCCGTTGAAAGACATTTCAACTTCGATACCAAGAAAACAATGTTGCAAATTCGAATTCCACCAGCTCAAAACTCAACCGCTTCTGATCTAAAATTCATGAGAACAAAGTATTTTTCGTACAAACATTGACTATATGAGCATTTACCAAATATCTCACCTTCCAAAAGAAGGATGAATCCAGAGGCTACCTGGCCCGATTATAGACTCTGCCTGAAGAAATAAAATGTAATCACTTTCTGAATAATAGATCTGATGATCAACTTTGCTCTGATACCATGTAGAAATTTGAATAATATAACACTTATTCATAGAGATTATCCTAATTATACACTATTTGTGGAATTCATGCATAATACATAACCTCCTCCACTATTGATCATCAATTTGCGGAATTAAAAAAACAACCGCATGCGCACATTGAAACATCAATCACACATATCAACACAATATGTACTGGGGAAAGCATATAGCTGAAAACCCCCAACTATATGTATATTATAATGATAAAGAACATGTAACAATAGCACAATACTCCTCACAAGTACTTAGTACTATCTCCACATGCTACACACAAACTAGCTCAAATCTGAACAAGTCACAGGTTCAAATCTCCACCACAGTTTTCTTGCCTTTACTACGCAATCCAAGTTGAGAATAGATCATATCCAAGTTCGAATTCCCTTGGCTTGTACTGTGCAATCCTCATTAGCAATCTCAATCAATGATTGTGCAAATCTCATGCAGCTATAGTCACAACCAATATTAGTCTCACCTTTTCACCCACCTCTAACACTCGTCTCCACTGAACTGTCCATGCACTGAGTTAACTAATGTATCCTTTAGTGTATTTGTTAGTTAGACTAAAGACAACTAGTTCAACTAAGTCAAACTGAACACAACTCCATCAACTCCTCAATCAACTCCACCAAACTCAATAACTTGAGTTCTAACTGAAATCCATCATGCAATAGCTCAACTAACCCATAGGAAAAGCGTATTTCCTTATGGCAGTTGCATGTGCCACATCTGTAGCTTGAACTGAAGTGCTGCAAGAGGATAAGATAATGTTTATAGTCTGTTATAGCTCCAAATCTCACTATTATGGTTTGTGATGCTGCATTCATGGCCTAGGGCAACCCCTCCTTCCAGACCTGGTCCAAAATCTAAAAAACAGTGTTTTATTCCCTGTACGCGACATTGCCCTGAGTTAAACGCGTGTATACGCGAGTTCATATATACCCAACCCGCGTATATGTATTAAAACACTTAAAAAATTATAAAACTCCTTATTTTCGGGCGGAGATCGCGGGTTTTACCTGCTGATCACCTATTAGTGCCCGTGGC
>APFE030967992.1:204367-233133 GCA_000404065.3 Pinus taeda | reverse complement strand
TGGAGTGAGTATGGGAAGGAGACCTACTAGAGGCTTGAGGCGGGACGGATCCAGAAGGAGGCTGAGCTTTGAACCTGCAGAAGTGGTTCAGGTGATATTGCTCTTTTTTGTACTATTCTATTTGTCTAATAAAGAAAACACGTCTTGTTCCCGATATGCTTCTTTCTTTATGTTAATGATGTTCATGTTTGAATTTCATGTATGAATGGATGTCTAAAAGTTTATAACTAACTCCTTTCTTGTATAACATAAAGATGATTTTCACATAAATCTTTGTCCATATACTGTTGTATTCCTTGGAATTGTTGTTTTTGCAGGGCAAAGGAGCGGAAGGGATGTGAAGAAGGGTTTGGACCCTTGAGGAACTACCCAAACGTAGGACCTGAGGTACGTCCTTCTCACCTTAGAAATAGCTTTTTCTAGTATAATGGCTGTGTATGTGCATGTTTCTTGATTTAGACAAATTTCAGTCTGCTAGGGTTCCACCCAAGAGCCTTAGGGGATAAAATCCCGCAACATAGTCCAAATATTATTAAGAGCTAATAATATTCGACTGTTCTATTTTTTGACTGGCAGTCTAAAAATAGACTCTACCCATATTCTATAAAAATAGAGGTCCATCTATTTTTACCAACATGACCAATCATCCATAAATAGCATCCTGCAACTCATAGACCATGATCCATATGTCTAAAAATAGACATAGTCTAAAAATAGACTTTGTGCCAAAAATAGCCTGCAGGCCCACTTAGTGAAGGCGACTTATTTTCACTAAGCTCCGTCATCTTGTTGCATTTTCAACAGTGGAATTTCCATATAGAAAAGTGGAGCCACCAAGTGAAGGAATTGCAACTAATATCAAATTCCTACTCCTTGTTCACCAACAAGAAGTAGATTTGGTCTCAATCGTTCTCTAGGGAAATAATTCTTCATTACTTTGCTCCTTTGCAACAATGGAAAATGTTGTATCTGTTTCTTAAACACAGTTCTTGGCTACGAAACTACGCTGAGTGTTGGGCCACTAAATTTTCATTATTATTACCTATTCTTGACATATATTTCATCCATTTCCACCATTATTTGATCATGTTATTTATCATTTAATTCCATTTTATAATTATTCATGCACTTGTGGATTAGTGATGTTTATTCTCCATTATTTTTAATAAATTAAATATTTTCTGTATTCAAGCTTCTGTGATCCATAATGAATTAAACAAAGTCTTTCGGTAGAAATCACATGAGAGAATTTTTTTGGCCGACGCATTTCGAACCAACAAGTGCGGTTCATCATCAGGATCAGATGATGAACCACACTTGTTAGTTCGAAATGCGTCGCCAAAAAATGCTCTCATGTGATTTCTATCGAAAGACTTTGTTTAGAATTAAATATTATTATGTATTATTTTTCAATTGATGGTTTATTAATGAATTTGTTATAACATCACTCACAATTTTAGCCTCCAAGATCTCTTCCAGATTGAAATTTTGATATTCAACTCATAATCAAATATTCCAAATCAAAAATTCGTTGGGATAAAAAGTCACTGTTTCTCATTGAACTTTTCAGGAAAATGAAGATGAATCTTGAAACTATGAGACATGATTTTTGTATAAAATAGACCAAATTAGTTTTCCAATGAGCAGTTTTCCAAAATTCGATATGGATTGAGAGAAATCCAACGTTCTCCGAAGGTGATTTTCTTAGATTTGATGTTGTGGTCGTTTTCCAAATTCTCCCATTTGCAATACCTGATTCGACTTGTTCCAGCTGAATCGTGATGGAGAGATATTTCAGATCTAATCGTGATGATCAATTTGTTGTGGAAAATCTACAATTGTAATGGAAATCATTTTGTAATGAATTTAGTTGTAATTTTCCTTTGCTCCCTATATATTTAAATGAAGACAAAAATAAGAGAGGAGGAGGGACAATTATTGAATTAGAGGCAGAACTCAGAGATATATTTTATCTATTTATATTTTTTAATGAAAGGAGCTATTAGTGGAATTTCATAATTGTCTACTTGTAATCCAATTTCAATTAATTTTCAAGGCAGAACCGACTCTTTGGCAGTTCGACCCACTACCTTGGACGAGGTGCTTCCTTGAACATGTAAAGTAGTTTAGTTGTGTATTTTTTCTTTTTAATTAATTGTCGTTTCTTTGAATTTCAATTGTTGTTCCTTAAAGTAAATTTCTTTTTTTAAAAGTAATTTGTTGGCTTTTGCATTTTCCAGATTTTTTTTTTTTTTTTTTTGCTTGCAATGTTTAGATTTCTATTAATTTACTTCTTTAGATTAGCATTTGAATTATGTTGGGTGCAATAAGTTAAATTTCCAATTCAACAAGGTGTGGTTTAATTTAGTATTGACTCAAGTCGTGTGATTAGCATAATTCGTTTTTCTTTCATTTACTTTCTTTTTTTTCTAAATTAGTATTGTTATTCAAGTATTACATTTTATTTATTGTTGGATGAGCTTGGTAGTGTAGAAAATAATCATGTAGAACCAGCGATCAACTATTGGTAGTTGCTTGCAGATATTTTTTTTATTGCCTTGAAATAAAAAGGTGCTCCTCATGTTGATAATTAATGTTTAGGTGATTAGGTTTTTTTACTAAGCAAATAATTTACCCAACACCAAGAAACCAACTTGACCAAACATTAGGTTCAAGCTGGCCCTTGAATGAGATGGGGTTCCTTCACGTGTTACGAGGATTTTTTTAACGTTGTTCACTATCACTGGATAGCAGCCTATGAAGCACAACGACCAGATTTATGATTTGTTTTAGCTGGTTGCTGATGAGTACCTAATCTTTACTTAGAAATAAAGGTCTCTCTTGCTGAAACTTGATCAAAATACCAACATCCAATTTTGACAAAATGACATAACTTAAGAGTTTGGTGGAGTAATAAAAGAGAAAGCAGATAATTAAGTATTCATATTGAATAATTAATCAACCAAATATAGTAGATGCATGTCAAAGAATTCTACATCTAAACAGATACACATTCAAGAGATGACATAAGGCAACAATTAAATGATGCATAGGAGCTAATTTAGACATATTGTCAATTAGCTAATCTCAATGTAGATGATAAATTTGTAATGAAATTCTAGGGAGGTTGATACTAAAACCTAGCCTTGCCCTAGATCCTATGTTATCTTGAACATATGCATAAATAGATAATGAAATCACTAGAAAAACATATAGAGGAAATAAATTATGTCATGAACTGGAGCCAAAAACCTTTAATTAAAATTCCTGTAATAAAATTATTTACAAAAATGGCAGGGTTTTGGCATCAAAATCCAACCCTTTCTTATTACAAATCAAAGAATATAGAAGAGAATACATCAAACTGATTACATAATTCTAGGAACAAAACTCTAAAAATAAATCAAAATAAACTAAATCTGAAATAATTACCAGATTTCTCAATGGTTGAGTTGCTAGATCAATTCATCCTTCAAATGCTCAATCTGCCTCTTGCTGATTTCATTCATGGACATGATTAATTCGATCCCTGTAAATATGCAATTAACTATTATAAAATAACTTGAATAGGAGATGAGGAATTTGATTGGTAATTTTCTTGCACATGTTCCTTTATAAAATCTCACCACCATCTGTGTGACTTCTCGAAGATGATGAATCAATCATTTAATATTAGTATTCCATTTATACTTTGTTTGTATTTTTGGAAACAAAACCAATCAATAATTATAAAAATAAAACTAAATGTTGAAAATAATTGCAAAGTATTTCAAATTGTTGGATTTGCTTGAATTAGTCCAACCATTTCTAAACCTCGGGCTTATTTTTCTGCTTGAAATATGGAGTATGATTTTAAAAATGATCTTCAATGCTAATCCTCTAATGAAAATGTAGATTTGGTGATTTTATACTCTGATCATGCTCATCTAATTCCAGGTGTTTGACCTTTCGATTGCCAAATGCTTTTGACTACTGAAAACTTGCTAGGTTGTTGCTCTTGTGCCTACAATCTGGAGATGTTGACGTTATTTCCTTAAGTTCTATCAATTTTCCTTTGAATAAGAGAAACTTTTCTATCTTTCTTTCTTTTCAATGCCTTAAATGATTGCAATTCCTATTCCAAAATTGAATTTGTCAAATTCGGATGCCTCTGATAAATCTTTTACTTTTAAGAAAGTAATTTTATATATGCATTTGACAGGGCGACTAATTCACGCTGAGTGCACTATTGGAAATATACAATTATGTGATTTCTTAGACTGAACAAGAAAAGGAATTGACAACTGACCTAATAATGTTGACCTTTAAACTTGATAAGTGTTGGCACTTCTACTTTCAAGAATATTTGACCCAAGCCTTCTTGTAGAATTTCATAACCATAAATCACTACTAGATTTTGTCCAGATCATAGACAATTTGTACTAATGAAAACCTATGCGTATGCATTGTCTATGGTGTATTCCTTATTTTCTTAGGAGATTTATCCTACATGCTTTCACAAAAATTGATGAATAGATTAGAATCATCAATAAGAAGTATGATTTGATAAAGTGGCTACAGATTTCAGCCTATGTAACCATATAGATTCTTTACAAAATCTATCACCATGCTCTCCTTTTTTAATATGACTCGCTTATCCTATGATGTTACCTCTTTCTTTCAAATTTCTTCAACCCAATTGGAAATAATTCTAGCTACAATTTCAAGTGTCCAAACTTGCTCAATATTGCAGCAAGAATGTTGCAGCTCCTAGGGCTACCAAATTTACTTTATCAACACGAGGTTTCATACAAACTTGGAGGTGACAATGCTATATACACAACAGATGCATTATTCTACTCATGTCACTTCTCAACTGGGGCACTTGACCATTAGGGTTCTAGACCAGTCCTCTATTGAACTAAAGGGAGTCTGATTACTGATAATGTATGTAAAGCTAGTTCTAGTGCAAGGAATGTAAATGCTTGTCTATTTAGGAAATGAAAGCTGCCAAATGGTAAATGCTATGAAATGTAATAAATCATCTAGCTATGAAATGGAACAAATTACTTGCATAAAGGAACTATGATAATCTTGAAATTGATCATCTAACTTTCAGGACTGCTTGAAAATACAAAATTACTCTATCATCTCAAAATTCAAACATGCATGCAATAACTATCTCATTCACATTTGTAGAAAAAGTCTTAATTTCTAAGTTAAGAAATATAAAAGATAGTGCTATCTGATCTTGCAGGAGGGAAAGGAATGTGAAATCTGGTCTAGGTGGCACTTCTGGTCATGGAGTCCAAGCTGAGGGGATAACCTACTCCTATTCTAGGCTATCCTATCATTTCATGTCAAAATAGGGTAAAAACAAGATGCTACATGTTTGCTACAGGAAACTGCTACAGGATGTCCTAAACTGCTATAGGAAGTTAGCTGAGAGGTATTGGAGGCTAATAATAGTGAGATGAGGTGTTGGAGGGGTGCATGATTGTTGTAGAGGGTGTAGGGAAGGTGAAAAATTCCCAAGGCCAAGCCCAACACCCCAAGGAGATTGTATTTTCCCAAGAATCTTGCTCACGGTGGCTGGAAAATAGAGGTTCGGACTATGGGCTGGTATGCCTTGACAGAAGGTGGAGAAGAATTAGGTGGAGCTGGTTGGAGGAGTCCCTTCCTGTAGATCAACAATCCCTTCAATAAAATCTGTTTCCCTTTTCATTTATAAATCATTACATGTCCACATGGAAAATATGAGTTGAATTTGAGAAAGTTGATCTATCTACTTTTAAGGACTAGAGCTATGAAATGGATTTCCTTTTAAGCTACAGAAACCTTAAGAAAACAAGATAACAACTGCTGATGCTTCAAATAAATCATAAACAATTATCTATCTAAGAATGAAACTTAAACTATGCAATAAACAAAATACAAACTCTAATTTTGGGGTTGTGAGAGTGGGGTCCTCTAATCATAATCCCATGAGGGAAATGAGTTAGGGGCCATTGTCATAAGATTTTCTAGTATAATTTCCTTCAGTAAGCTGCAACACTAATCTACCTCTTTAACCTAATGGAGACAAGGCTAAGCAACACTTTAAGTAACTTGCTAAGCTAACATAAAAACATAAATAAACTTCAGCAGCTAACTATCATTCTAAGCTAAGAATAAAATACAAAATAGGAACTTCTGCTTCACCCAAGAGGTTCAACCCTCTGGGTCAACTCAATGCTAGATCAAAACATAATTTTTGATTATCATAAAAGTGTCAAGTACATCATAAAAATAACAGTCAATTTTTTTTAGCTCAAAATGGCCTCTTGGTGTTTAGTCAATTTTATGTCCTAAATTGCTTGCATGAATTATCAATTGAGGTTTGTAGACTAATGAAGTGTGATGCACTATATGTGCTTAGTTAACTTTTCTCTTACTTTGTTGTTTTTTATTTTTATGTTTGTTTTGGGGGTTTCTATTCTTTGATGTCTAAGAATATACAATCTATGAGATATTTACATGGATCTAATAATTTTTAAAGGAATGATAGGTTCCTAAGTTAGTCGAATCTCCTAAAAATGGACCGAGATTCATTTTTAACTAGTTAGGACCTAATAAGAGAAACAAAGAATCTATCTTATCTACCATTTAGTCCTAATCCATGGATCTAATTCTTACAACCAAATTAATACTGATGCAGAAGGTAATTCAATAATTGCATTCATTTAGCCATTCAACCTTTCAATTTTGGAACATGATAGAATCAATCTCCTTGAAATGATTTTTTTGGAATGTCAAGTGATGCAACTAAGTAATGATCTAAAAACAGAAAAGAAAAGATGAGAGATTGTAAAATTGACAATATGCTGAGTAAGCTTCAAACACTGTATGAATTAGATATTCAATCAATTAAGTTAGAATTACCATTCTTTCAAAATGGTTTTGAGAACATTTATTAATACAACCAATTGACAGTTCTATGCTAAGAAAATGAGTAATCAAAATAGTGATAAGCTAAGCAACTGTGTATTCTCATTTCTCCATTTTTCACTCAGTCATTTATCATACAATATCTTAGAAGAATAAGACTTGCATAGTTGTGATTTTTATCCTTACACTATTGGTTACAAACTGAAATGAAACAAAACTAGAGAAAATGGACTTGTAGAAAACATAGTAGTAGAAATTAAAATGAAAACAAGTGAAAAACCTCCTTTAGTGCAGAGGCCTTTTGCAACTGATGTGGATGGATGACAACTAATTAAAGATTCACTTTTAAGCCACCATTGACAAAACAAAGTTTGTATTATCAACAAAACGAAGTCTGAACAGAGTTTTTAACAAAAAGCCTGTAATCACTCCTAGCTTCTAACTACCTCTTGGTCTCATTTAACCGATATTTATAGAAAAAAAACATAACTGTCTAAGACAAAATCTTGTTAAAGTTGGCTTGATCCGAATCTATCATGGATGTTTATAGAAAGACATGCTACGAATGGCTTAATTCGAATTGCAATGAAACTGTTAAACTTTTGAACAGTTACAGGTGGCTTGATCTACATTAACTCCTCAACCTCTGATCAGCTACAAGTGGCTTAATCAGCATTAATTCTTCAATAGAACTGTTACTCTCTTGATTAACTACGAAATATCAAGAGTCCTAATGCTACTAGATAACATATTTGACTCCATCTTTGACCATGACTTTAGGCATGATTTTCTGTCGATCTGGATCGAGTGAGTATGATAGAATCCATGTAGAGATGATTATGGAGATGCCCATGTGGCCCAGTTCTTCATTTGACACATGTAACCTTCCAAACAATGATAGTAGCTACGGAACCCATAGTTAGTTGCAGAATAGGCTGCGTTCTGTAGCTAATTTGCAAAAATCTATTAAAATAGCAAGAACATGAAAATATAATATGGTGATCATTTTAATGCTTTCCTAAGACAAAGTCTAGCATTTATCATTGATAGGATCTATAGTCTTGTGAGAAATCAAGAGAAAAAGGTGAGAACAAATGTCAAGGGGAAGGTAATTCTGAGGTTCAACATACCCCCAATGCAAAATCATTGCATGTCCTCATGCAATTTGCTAAAAATGTGAGTTATTCTTTTCTAATGCATTTGCTCAGACACTTCTGCTAGTACATCAAATTTTCTTCTTTTGCTCTTTTTTGAAGTGACTTTCATTCTGGGTTTCCTCATAAGAAGCCTATATTTGAGGTTGATCACTGTTCTGTTCAAACTTCTATTCTTTCTTTTCAACTTCCTATTTTTCTTATACCACAATCCTAGATGCAAAATGGTTTTATCATGAATAGCCTTGTCCAATTTACTTTGTTCCCTCAAGGTTTCATTCTGCTTTTTGATATGTCTGATCAATATCTCTAATTCATAAATTTCTTATTTGAGAGAGTCAATTAGAGGTTCTTGTGGATTGATTAGGTTTTTGGATTTATTGAGGCACTTTTCTTCTCCATTGATTCTATATAATCATATATTTGTTGCTATACTAGGTATATGCCTCAAGATCTTTTGCTTGGGCTACCTTCAAAATGATGGTCAGGAAAATTTTGAGGACTGTGTTCAGAAGAGATGTTAATAGGAGAAGTTTCTAGGGTTTTCTCTTCTAAGTTTATGAACTCTGTCCCTTTTGATGGTGTTTTCTTTGCCAATACTCAGAGTCTAGAGCTTCTTCTAGGTTGTGCATGACTTACATTCTCTTTCTCTGTGACCTTTTTCTCTTTTCTTATCTTTCCTCTTGCTCTGTTTTGTTTCCTAATTTCTATCAGTTCTTCAGATATTAATTTTTCATCATCTTTTTGTGATGAATACTTAGGTTTGTCTTTAATGATTATACCAATATTCTTTTTTCTGATTTTTCTAACATTATCTTCTTTGGGTGACTTTGGTGCTTCTTGAAAATGATTTCTAATGAGCAAATCTTCCCAGGTATCTCCTATGCCTTTTAAATGAAACTCAATTAGTATCTTCATCAACCCATGATGGTACATGGTTGTGTTTGTGAATTCTCTTTTCTTCTGCACATTTGATGCCATCCTTCAACTATTTAGTAGGAAGAAAAGAAGATTTATTTCTCCAATTTCTAGTAAATTCATTAATAAACGCATATGGTAGACATACATGCACCTGAATATCCCCTCACAGGTGATAAATTTCTGTAATATCAAAAGCATGCTCTTCCAGTTATTTTTAAGAGCTGAAATGGGAATTCCTTTTCTAAAAATGGAGACATCCATACTTGGGTTCTTGAGGATTACTTTCCATGATTCATTGTGGAATTCCTTGTTTTTGAACCATCTTTCACCATGTCTTGGAAGTTTTGTAGCCTTTGTTATGAACGATTCTGTTACTACAAACTTAATATCTCCAATTTCTACCTCCGTACCATCAAAAGATCTAGCAAAAGATTTTGTGATCTCTTTATGAAAACCATCAATTGTTTTGATGAATTTGAGTCATCTAGTCTTCTGCGACATTTCTTTGAGCTATGGGTATCCTTCCATATATTTTTCCCCTACCGGTTTTGACCTAAAAATGAGTCCCATACCTTTTGCTTCACAAAATTACTTAACCTTCAGAATTACCCTTCCTAGTTTATGAAATGGATTCACTGTGAGTATGGTGAAAAGAATTGTAGGTTTCCATGAAATAAGTAGATGATAAGGGTTTTGGAGAGATGTGGACAAATATGTCATGTCGTAGTCATGACCGTTAAAAATAATGAGGGAGTTAATTATGGACTATTATGTGACGGAAGACGGATGGTGTGGTGGATATGCAGTACGATAGAGATGGGAATCAAATCAAATGATGATTTGTCATGGAGACATATGAATGCCCATATTATACATATTCTATGTTCTAACCTTGCTATTTTAAAATGAATTTTTGCACTTTTACCTCTTGGAACTTAACCTTCATATTGTTGGTTTTTCTTTGACGTTGATTCATAGATACCCTTCTTAGCATATCAATCTTCAAAAAAAATTCTTCAACTCCCTACAATCAACATTTATTTGGAACAGAGCTGCGGAATGGAATTATGGCCGCAAAATCAAACTGGTTGCGAAATGGAATTAGCTGTAGAACATGACAAAGATGAAATATGGCTATGGAACATGGATGTGAAATAAAATGAAAATGGAGTGTAATGAAAGGAAAATGGAATATAACAGTGAAATGGAATGAAATTGAAGTGAGATGAAGTGAAATGAAATGACTTTGCAAATTAGGCATTGCAAATGAATGTAGATTTATGTCACTACTTATTACATAAATAAAATGGGAAATACAGGATGTCAGAAATCTCTGATTTTCACCCTATATTTCATGTATAAGTAAGCCAATGAATAATTGGTTTTCAGACTTATATATATATATATATATATATACAAGAAAACTAAGTTAGTGGAGAAGAAGAATTCTTCTTCACCAACTTCATCCCAGTGTTATCTTGGAAAATTCAAACAAAATCCTCCCTTGAAATTGGCTTATGATATATCTTTAACCGATGACCATTTGCAAGAAGAGGTACCTTTCTCTGATCTATTGTCCTTATTCTCACTGCTCCATTATTAAAGACTTCTTCAATCTCTTATGGCCCAAGTCATTAAGTCTAAAATTTCCCTTGAAAATCTTTGAATTTTGAATTGAATAAAAGTGCCCAATCTCTTGCTTGAAACTTCTTCTCCTTGATATATTTATCATGCCATTTATCCCTTTTTTGTTGGACTAAACTTGTTCTTTGAACTGCATATTGTCTGATTTCATCAAGCTCATTGAGTTGCTCCAATCTATGTTTATGTGCTTTTGATAAATCCAGTCCCAATTGGACTGCCATCTTGAAGGTTTTGATTTGAAACTCTATAGGGAATAGGACTTGCTTCCTACAAACAAGCTCATAGGGAGTATGTCCTATTATGTTCCTCCATGTATTTATGGAGGCCCATAAGGCTTCAGGAAGCCTTTCTGCCCAATATCTTATGTGTAGATGCACAGTCTTAGTGAGAATTCCTTCAATCACCTCATTGGTAGATTCAACTTGACCGTTTGCTTCTGGATGGTAAGGAGTAGACTTCATATGTTTTATCTTGTATTCTTCTACAAGTGTTTCCATCATTTTAGATATAAATTGAGATCCTTGATTTGTCACTATTTCTCTTGGAACACCGAAAGGAGTGAAGATGTCCTCAAAAAGAAAATTAACTACAGATTTCTCATTAGCAAAAGGTAATGCTTTAGCTTCTATCCATTTAGTGACATAATTAGTGCATACCAAAATATACTTCTTTTGTTTAGATGGAGGATTATTTGGTCCAACAAAATACAAGGCCCATTTTTCAAAAGGTTCGATGAGTACCTGAGTTTGTAGTGGCATTTCATCTGAGGGAGCAAGTTTCCCTATCCTTTGACAATTGTCACACCTTTTGACATACTTTTTGTGTTAGAAAATTATATATTACAGATATACATAGACGCAATACATTTCCCTCATATATAGTGAGGGGTTGCCTTCTAGGGAAAAAAAAACCCTAAATTAAACATAACTTCTACCGTCAGATCATCCACTTAATGAACGACCCAGATTGACTAGAAATTACTATACTTTCACAAGGTAATTTTACATCTATTTTTATCTTCGAGGATGTTGCCCCTGAAGCCCCACTAGGGGACCGCTGGCCCCTGGACCCCCCAGCCGAGGGGGATTAGCCCCCTCTAGACCCTCGCGGGGGGGGGACAAGTCCCCCCCACACCCCCCCGTGTGGAGGGGTGTACAGTCTTCCTGGTGTATACATCCGACTGAAACTTTTGAATACAGAAGATAATCAGGCTCCACACCCAACAATCTCCCACTTGGAGACTGATTATAGAAACTCCATCGCTACTTCATTTGTTAGACAATGAATCCACTTTGGACCTGGCTATTTCTCATCTTCTTCATCATACTTGAAGACCAATTGAAACTGAGTAGATTCTCAGTTTGTCCCTAGTTACAACTTTTGTTAACATGTCTGCAGATTCTGGCTAGTGTGTATCTTTTACAGCTTCAACTGTCCATCTTCCAATGCTGACCGTATGAAATGGTACTTGAGCTGTATATGTTTAGTCTTGGAATGAAATACAAAGTTCTTTGCAAGATGTATGGCACTCTGTCTATCACTGTATAACCTGCCCAACTCCTGCTTCTTACCCAATTCATCCAAAAAACCTTTGTAATCAAATCATTTCTTTACTAGCCTCTGTAGCAGCAACATAGTCTGCTTCTGTTGTTGAAAGTGCAACAACTCTTTGGATTTTTGAAACCCAACTGACAACTATTCCACCTATAGTAAATGCATATCTTGTAGTGCTCCTCCTATTATCTCTACCATATGCCATATCTGCATCAACATATCCCTCTAGAGAAATGTTTGAACCACCAAAGCATAATCCTTGATTTGTGGTACCTCTCAAATACCTGAGAATCCACTTCACTAGCATCCAATGTTCTTTTCCAGGATTGTTCATGTACCTGCTTACAACTCCCACTACATTTGCAATATCAGGCCTTGTGTAGACCATTGCATACATTAAGCTTCCAACTACGGATGCATATGGAACTTTAGACAATATGTGCCATTTCTTCCCGAGTCTTGGGACACGCCTCCTTATTTAATTTGAAATGGCTAGCCAAAGGTATACTAATTGGTTTTGCATTCTGCATATTAAACCTTTTCAACACCTTTTCTATTTACTCACTTTGAGATAATGTTAATTTGCAATTCTTCTTGTCTCTAGTTATTCTCATACCAAGTATTTGTTTTGCAGCACCCAAATCCTTCATTTCCAATGAGTTTGCCAATTTCCTTTTGAGCACATTTATTTCATGCATGTTAGAAACTACAACAAGCATGTCATCTACATACAATAACAATATAATATAGCTGCCATCATTTTTCCTTTTGAGATAAACACAATGATCAGAGTGGCATCTAGTATAACCTTGTTCAGACATAAACCTATCAAATTTTAGATACGACTGCCTTGGAGCCTGTTTTAAGCCATACAAGCTCTTCTTCAACCTACACACTAGTTTCTCCTTCCCTTTTACCTCATATCCTTGTGGCTGCTACATATATATCTCTTCCTCCAAATCCCCATGGAGAAAGGTTGTCTTTACATCTAACTGCTCAAGATGAAAAACTTCAGCTACTACTAGACTTAAAATAGTTATGATTGAAGTCATTTTCACAATAGGAGAAAATATCTCATCAAAGTCTATACCCTTTTTCTGTGCAAACCCCTTCACCACAAGTCTAGCTTTGTAACTTTTTCTACCTCCATCTTCTTCCTTTAGCCTGTAAACCCATTTATTCTGCAATGTTGTTTTACCTGCAGGGAACCTGACTAAGTCCCAAGTCTGGTTATGTGGTAAAGAGTCCATCTCTTCTTTCATGGCTTGCTCCCATTTCTTCCTGGTTTTTACCTGCACTACTTCTTCATAACATTCTGGTTCACCAGAGTCAGTCAACAATACATAATATAATGAAGGAGAGTATCATTCAGGGGGTCTACTTATCTTGGTAGATCTTCTAACACCACTTTCAAGTGTTTGAGGTGCTTGTTGTTGTTGTGGTTGTTGTTCTAGTTGTTGATCATTATGATTTTCATGCAGCATCACTTTTCCTGTGATATCATCAAGTACTGTGTATTCTCTGTTTTATTTTTCTTATTTCTTTTCCTGCAACTGATTCTTATACAAGACCTTTTCATTGAATATTACATATCTGCTCCTAATTATTTTGTGATTTTCATAATCATATAAGCAATAACCAAAATCATTAACACCATATCCAATAAAGTACATTTCTTTGATTTTTCCTCAAGCTTTGTTCTATTTTCTTTATTAATGTGGACAAAAGCTTCACAACCAAAAGTCTTTAAAAATGAGTAGTTTACCTTTTTACCTATCCATGCCTCCTCTGCAATTCCACCATCCAAGGAACTTGAAGGCCCTCTGTTTATTAGATAAACATCAGTTTCTACAACATCTACCCAAAATTGTAAGGGTAATCTTGCATGCAATCTCATTCACCTTGCACGTTCCATGATTTTCCTATTCATCCTTTTTGACACACCATTTTCTTGTGGTGTTCCTTGAACTGTCTTTTCTCTGCGAATTCCATTCTCTGAACAATACCTATCAAACTCTTTGCTGCAATATTCACCTCCATTATCTGATCTGAGACACTTCAACCTTTTCCCTGTCTCATTATCAACCAAAGCTTTTCATTTCTTGAAAGTATCAAATACATCAAATTTATTTCGAATACAATAAATCTAGGTTTTTCTGGTTGCATCATCAATAAAAGTAACATAATAACGAGAGCCACCAAGAGATGATACCTGAGTAGGTCCCCATGACATCTGTATGCACAAGCTCTAATTTTCACTCTTCTTTTTTCTTCCCAACTCTAAGAATCGACTCTCTTCTGTTTTCCCATAAACACAATCTCACATAATTTTAAATCAACATGCTTCAAACCTGGCAACAAATTTCTTGAGTGAAGAATCTGCATCCCCTTCTCACTCATGTGCCCAAGCCTATGATGCCATAATGCCTCATCTTCTCCTGTAGAGGTTAAAGCATTAAAAGAATTAAAAATACCATTGCATAATTACAATGTACCAACCTTTTCTCCTTTCGCTATTACCAGGGATCCTTTAGTGACCTTCCAAGTTTTATTTGTGAAAGTAGTTACGTGACCTTCACCTCCTAACTGCCCTGTTGAAATCAGATTTTTCTTCAAATCTGGAACATGCCTTACCTCCTTCAATGGCCATTGATTTCCATTCTACTATTTTATGAAAACTGTACCCATTCCAATGATTTTACAGGGTTTATCATCACCCAATCGAACATGTCCAAAATATCCTAGAAGATAATCATGAAAATGTTTCTTATTAGGTGTGGCATGGAATGAGGCCCCTGAATCTACCACCCATGCATCAATAATATTTTCTAGTGAAATAATCAAAGCATCTTGCAACACATCACCTGTTACATTCGCTTCATGATTAGTTTCTTGTTGCCTTCTTTTCTCTTTCGAGACTTGCAGTATTTCTTCAAGTGTCCTTTCTTCCTGCATTTCTAGCACACTCTCCACGATCTAGAATTTGATCTACCTTTTCTTGACTTATTGCGGTATCCTGGGCTCTTTCCTCTTTCCATTTTTCTTCCCCTAGTCTTTGTAGTCAAAGCATTTCCTGATGTCTCACAAAGCTTTTATGTTGCATTTCCTCACTAAGGATTGCACCGATAACATCATAAAACTTTAAAGTACTAGATCCAGAGATAGAGTTACTAATGGCCATAACTAAACCATTCCAGCTTTCTAGCAATGAGCACAGAAATAACAGAGCCCTAATTTCATCATCAAAGTTTACCCCTACAGAAATTAACTGACTTGTAACTGTATGAAAATCATTTAAATGATCAGCAACAGATCCACCCGTTGACATCTTTATAAGAAATACCTTATTTGATACTGAGGCTTTTTCATATAGTTTGGCTAATGTCGACATTAAACCCTCTATTGTCATTTCCTTTGAAATATTAAATGCTACCAATGCCGCTAGGCACAACCGTATTGTTCCAAGTGCCTTTCTATCGAGAATATCCCATTCTGTGTTTGTCATACTCACTGACTTCTTTGTCTTTCCGCTCAATGGTTGGTACAGATCTCTTTGATACAGATAATCTTCCATTTGCATCTTCCAAAGCTAGTAGTTTTGGCCGTTGAATGTTTCGACCCTAAACCTACCATCTTCTGCCATTGCTCCCACTCGAACCAAGAACCCTTCTCTCCTGCGAGTTTATCAACCAAATAGACCTTTGGCTCTGATACCAGTTGTTAGAAAATTATATATTACAGATATACGTAGACGCAATACAATTCCCTCATATATAGCGAGGGGTTTCCTTCTAGGGCAAAAAAAACCCCTAAATTAAACATAACTTCTACCGTCAGATCATCTGCCTAATGAAAGGCCCAGATTGAATAGAAATTACTATACTTTTACAAGGCAATTTTACATCTATTTTTAGCTTCGGGGGTGCTGCCCCTGAACCCCCATTAGGGGACCGCTAGCCCCCGGACCCCCCAGCCGAGGGGGATTAGCCCCCCTGGACCCCCGTAGGGAGGACAAGTCCCCCCGCGTGGAGGGGTGTACAGTCTTCCTGGGCTATACATTCGACTGAAAACGTTTGAATACAGAAGATTATTAGGCTCCACACCCAACACTTTGGGTGTGGAGCCTAATAATCTTGTCTACCACAAGGTTCATCATGGCATGCCTTAAGAATTTCAGGCATTTCATCTTCTCGAACAGTCTTCCTAGGGTATACATTCGACTGAAAACCTTTGAATACAAAAGATTATTAGGCTCCACACCCAACACTTTGGGTGTGGAGCCTAATAATCTTGTCCACCACAAGGTTCATCATGGCATGCCTTAAGAATTTCAGGCATTTCATCTTCTCGAACACATCTTCTTATCATGATATTTGGACCTATTTTATACAATTCATTAGTAATCCATGAGTAATTTTCATGTGACTAAGTAATTAGCAATATCTGCAAACCAAGGAGTTTGAGTAGTTACTGCAAAAAGGTATTCATCAGGAAATTTATCTTCAACTAGAGTGTTATCTTTGATATTTTGAATTCTAGACAAGAAATCAACAACTGTATTTTGTTTTCCAGGTCTATTTAAAACAATGGTGTTGAACTCTTGTAGGGGTAATAACCATGTTGTAATTCTGCCATTAGTAATCGGTTTATTCATTAAGTATCTAATTGTAGAGTGATCTATATGAACAAAGGTTTCATAGCCTGTTATATAATGTCTGAACTTGTTGATAGCATGAACAATAGCTAAGAATTCCTTTTCAGTTACAGTGTAATATAACTTAGTGGGAGTCCAATTCTTGCTTGTGTAGTAGATGGCATAAGGGATAAAATCTTTTTTTCCTAATACAACTCCCAAAGCTGTATTTGAAGCATCTGTTGAAATATGAAAAGGTGGTTTCTAGTTCAGACCTCTTAAGATGGGTGCCTTAGAAGCTTTTGCTTTCAACGTCTCAAATTCCAATTGGCAATCATAATTCCAATTGAATTCACAATCCTTGGTGAGAAATTTGAAGAGTGGTGATGCTAGTTTAGTGAAATTTTCTTTAAACATTCTATAATATCTTGTGAATCCTAGAAAACTTCTAACATCCTTTTGACAACTTCGAATTGATAGTTTAGAGATGACTTCAACTTTAGATTTATCAACCTTAATTCCATCTCCTGAAATGTGATGTCATAAAACAATCCCTTCTGTAAACATCACAAAACATTTTTCATGGCTTAGTGAAAGGTTTTCTTCCTTACATCTTTTAAGAACTTTTTCCAATTTTTCTAATGCTTCCTCAAATGTATTCCCATAAACTGTAAAGTCATCCATATATAACTCTACACAATCATGTATCAGATCAGAAAAAATTCCTAGTACTTCTCTTTGAAATGTTGTAGGTGTATTGCATAATCCAAAAGGGAGTACTTGGTAGGCATAAGTTCCCCATGGGTAGGTGAATGTGGTTTTATCTTGATCTTTAGGTTCTACTTGAACCTGATTGTAACCACTAAAACTATCCAAGAATGAGAAGTACTTCTTACCTGCTAATGTATCTAACACTTGATCTATAAAGGGCAAAGAAAAATGATTTTTTAGGGTAGCTTTATTCATCTCTCAATAATCAATACATATCCTCCATTTACCATTCTTTTTAGGCACAATCACTAGAGGAGAAACCCACTGGCTATTTGAAATTGGGTAGATAAAATTTACATTCAACAATTTTTGCAACTCTTCTTTCACAATTTCCCTAAGATTTGGATTCATCCTTCTTTGAGGTTGTCTGATAGGTTTACAATTTTCCTCAATGTAGATGTGATGTATACAAGTCTTAGGACTAATTCCTTTCATGTCAGTGTATTCCCATGCATATGCAAAAGAATGTTGTTGTAAAGTTTTCATTAACTTTTCCTTTTGTAATTTTTCCAAGTTATTGTTTATGTTCAATGTTTTTCCTGGAAAGATTTCAACTGTAGAGCTACCAAATTCTTCCATAGAATAAAGAGACACATGCCTAGATGACAAATATTCAATATTAGATTTTTCTTGAAACTGATCATGTTCATATTCTAGAGATGATTCAAAATTTTCCATTGTGTTCAAGATTTGACTATCTTCAATAATGGTTGAAATAGTAAGGAGAGGTTGAATATCAATTTCATCATCAATCCATTCTTTGTCATCTATCTCTATGATTGTTCTTGCTAGAGGATATAAAGTGAATTTGTTAGTTGAATTACCATCATAGATATACATATCACCAGATCTACAACTATTGAAAGCATTAGTTGTAGTCAACCAAGGTCTTCCTAATATAAGTGGATGTTCTCCTAGATTTCTCTTTGGGGTTAGGATCATAAAATCAACAAGGTACTGCCAAGCATCTAGGGACACTGAAATATCTTCTAACACACCATTTGGTTTGATTACAAATATATTTGCCAATTGCAGTAATGTAGGTGTATAAAGAAGATTGGGAAGTTTGAGTTGTTCCATGGTTTGTTTTCTCATGATGTTTATTGCTACTCCTAAGTAAATTAGTGCATTTGGGATTTCAACTCCATTGATATGTGTTTTTACAACTAAAATTCTTGGATCTACATATTTTTGTATGGTGATTTTTCCCATCATTATGTCTGCTATTTTTCCTGCTAGGTGATTTCTTTTTACTTCTTTTCTTTTTCTTCCTAGTTTCTTCATGCTCAACCCTTTTATTGTTTTAGCTAGAATTGGAATCTCCTTAATGGCTTGTAATAAAGGAATTTTGATATAGACATTTTTCAATTCATCTAGGAAATCATAATTAGGCAACATAATATGCTTTTCTACCCCTCTATCATCTTGTAATCTTTCTGGAAAAGGAGGTGTGGAAGTAGATACTGGTTGTTGCTCTATGATAGGAATTGAGTTTATTGGTTCTTTCTATTTTTCATTTTCAGTGTTCTGGTTTTTAGGAGATGTTCCATCTGATTGAGCTTTAATCCATATAATTGATCTCCAGTATTTGCATGGCCTTATTATACAGGGGTTTCCTTTCCAATGCATTTCTCAATCTCTTAGGAGAATGACACTCCCTGATTCAGAGTTTGTGAGGCAGGTTATTACATATCCTTTGGCATGCTTGTTGGCTCTCAGTCCCCAACAATCTTAAAGTGTTCTCAAAATGGGAGATGGCCTGTTCTTGGGTACCTAGGTATCTTATTGCAAGTTGAGCATCATTTGAAATGATGATGTGGTTATTAATAACAACCATGGAATTTATTTATTGTGCTTTGATGTAGAGATGATCTCTTTTCTCTTTTTATACTATTATTTTCACCTCCTCAACCCTCACCTCCTCATGACTCATCCATAATGTAAGGACCATCAGCTGCAAGTCCCCCAACTTCGCATTGGGGTCCCACACATTCAATTTTGTCAAGGTTAGGTTGTGCAGGTAGAATTCATATAATTTGGTCGTGTCTTCAAGGGTTCTCTTGTCACATAACTTGATGAATTTCCTATAATATTGGAATGGCATGGTCCCCTATTGCTCCAATGTCTTAATTTGAAACTACATCCATTGATATTTTAGGTATAGTGCATATGATTTGGATGGAAACCTGCATTTAAGTGCCTCTAGGGAGAGGCTTGCCATGGTGGCTAATTGGCTCTCGTTTTCTTGCAATTTCCTCCTCAGCCATGTATTTTTTTCCTACAAATGTGTTCTCATGGTGTTCTCTCTATCTCTCAATTCAATCAACTCCCTGCCCATATCTAGGAGTTTTTCTTCCATATGGCCCACATCTTCTACTTTCTTTGACTTAGCAATTTGCACCCATTGATGTGTCCTTCCTCTTTCTTTTTCAAGTTAAAAGAAGAGAGGGATTGAAAATTTCTGTGGTATCACTCTGCCTCCCTCAATGAACTTGTAGTAGGAGCTTAGATTTGGTTGTGGGCTAGGCTCCTGCAAATCTGGAAAATCTCCCTCAAATGTATTTGGAGAAGTTTCCCCCTCATGTACTTGTGGTGTTGCTTCCTTGCCTTCTTTCTACCCCTGCTACTCTTCCACTTCTTTCTATCTTTCTTGTAGTTCTACCACTGTTTCCTATAGCACTATTTGGGGATCCTATAACAAGCCTTTTCCTTTATGTTGGAGGGTTACAGGTGCCTTGGTTTACTTAGATGATGTTGACCTGGTGATAGGCTTCCTGACATAGGTGATGGTAGCCTTTGGGGTTGATTCTGGTGATGTGAATTTCTTAACCTTCATTCCTATGGACTCTAGCTCCTCCTCCTTACTTGGTGATTCTTTAATTATGATGGGGGTTTTTGTTGGTGTTTGTGGCTTCCCCTTCTTAATCCTAGTGCTTCTTCCTGTTTTGAAATAGAGGGGAGTCTGCCTCCATCTTTTCCTCTTGGACTTGATGGGTGTGCTCAAGGCAGCCAAGGTAGCAGCTACCTCCTTTTCAGTGGGTTCAGGAGACAATCTTGGGGATATATCCTCTTCTTCATGTGCAATATTTTTCTCAGGGTTGGTCTCTCCCTTCTGCTCCTCCTCTCCTTTCATTTATTCTTCCTCTGTTTTGTTTGCCTCTACTTCTTCTTCTCCTTCCTCCTCTTCTCCTTCCTCTTCCTCCTCTTCCTCTTTAGCACTAGAGGTTGGTGTCCCACCATGTTCAAGGGCTCGTGTTTCAAGGAAGGCTTCTTTTTCCATGTCCCTAAATGTGGACTAGAGAACAAGAATCCTTAATTGGGTTAAGGCATATTCCATTATTAGCTTGATGAGACCATGGTGTGCTAACTGCTTGTGTTTCTCCTCTTTCACCTTCTCACTCATGTCTATAATGGAATATAAAAGGAAATAAGGCACACTGAGCCTTTGGTTTATAGGTACTTTGGCTCTGAATCTCAACTCATAGAGGAGTCTAAATTGGTAGCCATAGACTACACTTAGTCTCCCTTCACAAGAAATGTAATTAAGGATATGGTAGCCCACCTCATCCCAGGGATAGGGAAGGCTCTCCCTTCTGACCCCATTTTTGTCTTCAATTGGATTTTCATCATTTAGGAAGAATTTTTTCTTAGCAAATGTGAAGTGTTGTCACTCTACCAATCACATCAAGGTTGATGGTAATGGACAACTCTCTCACCATAGTGGTAGCACTTGTTCTTTCTTGAGGGTTTAGTGCCATGGAAAACTCATAGGTTATATCATCATCGTATCCCTTGAGAAACTTAAAGAAGTGTAATCAGTGATGCCTCCTAAAGATACCTACCAGAGGGGGATGAAGGTGAATTCTTGATGTATATCTCGGTTATCTTCTATTGAATCCCCCTCCCATTTTATTATTTATTTTAGCTAAGTGAAGGAGGTTTTGTAAGATAGCTTCAGTCTGGATTTCAGGGTGGGTGAGAGATTGACCTTTTAATGGATGAATTTAATTTATACAATTCCTTATAGCCACAAATTTTTTCTTATATAGCCCCAAAATATGTGTAATTCCCAAGTTCACTGTAATTACTAAAAGAGTGCAGTTTTTATCAATTATCAAAGATTAGATAGAGGAGAGATGGGCTACTTACTTTTCACTGTAATGATTGGGATTATGCCAATTGATGACCAAGTTGACCCTAGGCACCCCGTTGTAGACTTCTTGTGGAATTCTAATGCTTCCTATAGCTTCTTGTAGGCTTCTGCGTTTCCTGTAGCTGTTTCTTGTAGTTGTCTCATGTAGGATGGACAGAGCAGGGTTCGAATTTTCGATGGCTTCCCGATCTTGTACCTATCTCTTTTATCTCGAAATGAGCAAAAAAGTGCATGAAAGTTTGGGGTTTATGATATTTATGGTCGAGGTTGGAGCATTGTGCTAGCTCGAAGTGGCACGAGATTTCCTAATTGGGACCATTAGCCCACCGTTGGTGATCATTCACTTTCTCCTCGTAATCATCACCCACTCCCCCTTAACTGATTCAACCACCTTTTTAACTAATTGTCATTGATGTGACACTATGACATGGCATGCTAACTGGGAGTTCACTTATTGATCATGAGATGAGGGTGGCCAAGTTAACTGGTCACCTCTAGCTCATAAAAAGACCTTTCTTTGACATTTATACATTTTCCATTATATCAAACTTAGGGAAAAGTTGGGTAAGTTTCCATACCTGTGCCTACCTTTTGCTTATCGATGCATGTTGGAATATTTCCCTTATGTGTTCTTTCTCAGGGAAGTGATCCTTTGCTCTCTTCCCGTGTATTTCTTCCTGCTTGTATAGCTGACTGCTTAGTTGTTCATATGTGCAGGGGCTTGGTATGCATTTTCTACTACTGCTGCTGTGGAGCCTGGTTAAGAGAAACAATGTTTTCAAAGATCATGGTACTCCTCCTTGATCTAGTTAGGAAGAAAAATGAAGTCTCAAGCTGGTTGCAGTAATGGAACAGGCTGTTATAGGAGATCCTGCAACTGCCTCCTTTCTTCCTTTTACAATGTTTTTTTTCTCATAGGGATGTTGGCTAGTGTTGTAGGGGTTAGAGGATGATGGAATAGCTCTGATGGAGTAGTGGGTGGTTGAGGCAAGGGAGGACATGTCCTTTGGTATATTCATTATATTTTGGACATTTTCGTGTGTTTTTCTTGAATGAGATAGAGCTAGGTATGGGTATGGTGATTTGGACCAAGGATGTTGTAGGTTTTAACCTCGTACAAAAATTACCTACATATGAATTCTAAAACACATAAGATAAAAAAATGTGAGAGCATAACACATAAAACACATATACATAGAGATTTTCCCCTGGATCCCAAAACCAGGACTACCAGCTTGATTTTTCATTATCTTCCTTTCAATGTTATAATACATATTTATACATGCCAAAGCATCCAATACCATGGACTAAAACCCATAAAGCCAAAAAACATGTGCAAAAATCATGCACAAAACCATTGGTGGGTCCACCCATCCTAACATAGGGTCCAAAACCAAAATTTTCCGGGGTGCTACCCCGGACCCCATAAAGTGGGGTTACAAGTACCCCTCAAACCCCCTATGACCTCCCCCCTTCTAACCCTTGGTTAACTACTTGGGCTAGTCGTGGAAAGAATATAACACAACCCAACATTCTCCCACTTGTTGCTTTCTTTCCACATGGGGCCACAAGAGAGCTTAGTCATTTATCCATCCCTGCAATGCCCATTGTTTCTCTACACCAAGAGAACTTCTCATAACTCACAGATTTTGTCAATGCATCTACAGTATTCTTTAAAGTGTCCACCTTTACTAGCAACACCTTTTTGTCTTCTATCATATCCCTCACAAAGTGATACTGAACATCAATGTGCTTTGTCTTTGAATGATATGCGGGTTTCTTTGCCAAGAAAATTTCACTTTCACTGTCATAGTCTATCCTTATAGCTTCCTGTAACCCCATACTTGATCACAATCTCTGCAACCAAACTAATTCCTTGCTTGCATGAGTGGCTACCATGTATTCTGCCTCTATAGTTGATAGTGCCACTACAAATTGTTTCTTACTCATCCAACTGACTGCACCTCCAAATAGGTTAAACACATACCCACTTGTAGATCTTCTTTGATCCAAATCTCCAGGCCAGTTTGCATTGGCAAAGACACAAATATCCAATACTCTGTCTAATCTTGGTCTTCCTTGGTAGCACAAACCATAATCACTAGTGCCACACAAATAATTGAAAACCCGCTTCACTGCTGTCCAATGCTCCTTTCCTAGTTTTTACATAAACATGCTCAATACTGCCACTGCATGTGCAATATCTAGTCTAGTATAGACCATTGGATACATCAGGCTAGCGACTACAATTGCATATGGAACATGGGACATGTCCTCTTCCTCTTCTTGTGTCTTCGGACACTATTCAGCAGATAACCTCACACCTACAGGAATAGGAAGCTTTACTGGTTTACTATCCTGCATATTAAACATCTATAGTATTGTCTCGACATACTTCCTCTGGTTTAGCTAGAGCTTCCTCTTTGCCCGATCTCTTTTAATTTCCATGCCCAAAATATAGTTTGCAGCACCAAGATCTTTCATGTCGAATTTGGAGGACAATTGGGTCTTCAAATCCTGGATAATTTCTTTTCATTTCCAACCAGCAACATATCATCCACATACAAGACCAGATAAATAACATGGCCACCAATTAATTTAAAATACACACAGTGATCTGCTTTGCTTCTGGTGAAGCCAAGTCCCCGTATAAATGTATCAAATTTCTGATACCACATCCTTGGTGACTGTTTTAACCCATACAGAGACTTCTTTAACTTGGATACTAGTTCTTTCTTACCCTTCACCGCAAAGCCTTCAGGTTGCTTCATGTAGATTTCCTCTTCCAAATCCCCGTGAAGAAATGATGTCTTCACATCCATCTGTTCTACCTCAAAATCAAAAGCAGCAGCAACAGATAAAAGTAATCTAATAGAAGTTACCTTGGCAACAGGAGAAAAAATATCACCAAAATCAATTCCCGGCACCTGGGAATAACCTTTTGCTACCAACCGAGCTTTGTATTTCTCCACCTTCCCTTCTGCATCTGTCTTCTTCTTGAACACCCATTTGCTGCCAATGGGTTTCCTTCCAGCCGGCAACTCCACCAGATCCCAAGCCTCATTTTTGTGCAAAGATGCATTTCATCAACCATGGCCTCTTTCCAGAGTTTTCCATCCTCTGAATCCGCTGCTTCCTTCACAGTTCTGGGATCATCATCAGTAACAGACAAAGCAAAGTTTGAACAGAAAGCAGATGGACTATACCTTTCTGGCTGCCTTCTTTCTCGAGCTGATCTTCTCACAGCCGGAGTTTATGGCTCTTCATCTTCTGATTCCTCCTCTGCTACAGAGTCTGATTCTTCCTCCTTTAGTTCAAACTCTATCTTCACAGGTTCCTTTGGTTGGACTTCATGTTTTATAACATCTTTCACCTCTCTAAACACCACATCTTGACTGTACACAACCTTCCTTGTTACTAGGTTCCAAAGCTTATAACCTTTTAAACCATCCTTATACCCAATAAAGATGCACTTTTCAAATTTACTATCCAACTTGGTTCATTTCTCCTTTGAAACATGTACATAACCATCACATCCAAATACCCTTAGATGTGAAAGAGAGGGTTTCTTAACATTCCATACCTCTTGTGGAGTCTTATCCTCCAATGCTGATGAAGGTGACCTGTTGACCAGGTAACATGCAATATCCACTGCCTCTACCCAGAATTCCTGTCCTAACCTGCCACCACTGAGCATGCTTCTTGCCCTTTCCATCAACATCTTGTTCATTCTTTCTGTAACTCCATTTTTTGCTGAGGTGTATATGGAGTAGTATTTTGCTGTGCTCTACCACACTTCTTACAGGATTCTTCAAATTCCTTAACTGCAAAACTATCTACCGTTATCTATCCTCAGCACCTTTATCTTCTTCTCTATCTGGTTTTCCACCAGAGCCTTAAATTCTTTAAACCTATCAAAGACTTCAGATTTCTTCTTAAGGAAATATATCCATGTATTCCTTAAGAAGTCATCTATAAATGAGACATAGTACACAGACTTACCCAGTGATGGAACCTTCATAGATCCAAACACATCACTGTGCACAAGCTCTAATATATGTTTCGCTCTCTTACCACTAGAGGGGAAACTCACCCGATTCTGCTTCCCATATACACAATTTTCATAGAAATCAAAATCCAGAGAACTATTACTCATACCTTCTACCATACCTTTACGATGAAGTATTCAAAGGCCCTTCTCTCCAATATGTCAAAGCCTTTGATGCCACAACATCGTCTTCTCTCCAGAGACCACTAGATTTTCTACTCCACTTTTAGGAATCACAGAACTATTGCACCCATCAAAAACAGTGCTACCTTGCAGCTTGTACAGATTTCTAATCCAAAAGCCCCGCATCAATACCAGTGCTCCCCGAACCATCTTGCAGGTATCCTTCTCAAGCACTGTTTTACACCTGCATCATCCAACTTGCTTACAGAAATCATATTTCTGGCCAATGCAGGAATATGCAGAACACTAAAAAGTGTTCTAACCCTTCCACCTTGCAACTTCAATTTTACTTTTTCGCCACCAACGATTCTAGCCTTCCTGTCATCCCCTAAGAAGGCATCACCACCATCGTATTTTTCATACTCGTAGAACCATGCCTCATGACCTACATGTGTACTTGAAGAAGCCAAGTACACATCCCCACATTCATCTGAGGTGGTTTTTGCCTTTGCGGAAGGAGCATCATCAGATCCCTATCCTTTATCAGGAGCTTTAGATTTATAGTTCCTTCTATAGTTCCCTTCCTTTCCACATTTCCAGCACACCACCTTTACAGGTTTTCCTAGAGATTTAGATCTCCCTGTAGATTTACATCTCCTACTTGATGACTTATATTTGTTTCTATTTTGGGACCATCCTCGTACAAACAAGGCATCACCATTTTGGCTCTCCATATTTTTTTGTCTCATCTCCTCCGTCATCAAGGATGAGACTATTTCATCAAACTGCAAGGCAGTTGCATTACTACCTATTGCAATAACTAGACTATCCCACGAATCTGGTAGAGAACACAATAAAACTGATGCACTTATCCTCATCTAAAATTTTAATGTCAACAAATGCTAACTGAATTACCACAATATTAAATGCGTTCAGATGCTCTATCATTGAGTCTCCATATTTCATCCTTAGGTTATATGTTGGGTCCCCATAATACTAGTGATTACCCCATTATTATTTTAGTTGTACCCCTTATTAATATTGTTGTGCCCCTATTGTTCCCATATTGTTACTATTGTGCCCCATAGAAGCCCAATATTGTTATTATTGTGACCTTACATTATTATTGTTATGTAGGTTCTGATTATGTTATGACCCCTTAGACTCCTATATATAGAAAGGAGGTCTTTTCATTTGTATCATCCAAGAATTGTTTATTTATGTAATTTAAAGGAGGTTGCCCCCTCGAAGAGGATGTATTCTAAGGCATTGATCTATCTTTTCTATCTTTTCTTGAGCTGGTTTCATAACATTTGGTATCAGAGCTTTGGATTCTAGGGTTTCACTGTTCCAAACATGTCATCGTGGCATTTTCGCTATAACATTTTTTTGGTGATGTTTCAGAAGTTGAAAACAAATCCCATTTTGAGAGGACATTGCGCTAAATCTCGGGTCCGAATTTCAGAGCATTTTACGCTATAATTGCGGAGATATGATCTGAGGAAGTTGGTCTTTTTGCAGACTCCTAAATTACATTCCAAACAGGTGACCTGGGTAAAATCATCATAACTTTTTCTATGAGAATTGGATTGAAATTTCGTAAAAAGGCGCAGAAAGAGGACGAAATATAGTTTCTTCTATATAGTTTTCAGAGCCAGAGGTCGAAACAGTGAATCGTGGCGCATTGTACAAGTTCAATCTACTGAATTATTCTATAATCAGGTCACTGTGGGAGATTTGGCATAACTCTTCATTGGAGAATCCAATTGGGGTCAGACTAGAGGCATTAGAAAGAGGACACAAAGGGATGTCGTAGGTCACACGTTTAAAACTAGATGATTTGAAATTACAGAGATACATCAGAGGCAATATCGAGCACCTACAAAGTGAAAAAAGGTGTGTATATTTTTTAAATGTTTGCTTAAGCTTGGTTTGAAAATTTATTTTGAACGAATTCAAAGGGCATAGGAAAGAATTATTATCAGTAATTGATGCCCCGAAGAAAGAAAATGGAAACACCTAGTAGGCGACCTGAAAGCTCTAGCATGACTCATGAAGAAGAGGAAGAAATGCAACATGATATATCAAAATTACGAGACCAAGTGCAACAAGTGTCACTTGCACAAAAGGTGTAGAAGCTAAGATGAATGACGTGGAAGCTAAGATGGATGATTTGAAGATAGATTTGAAGACAGACATGGAAGAATTGAAGATAAATATGAATAAGTTGCTAGAAAGGGTCACTAATGGTGAAAGGGTAGTAAAGGAAACTCATGATGAGAACAAAAGAAATGTTAATCATGATTCCATAGACTCTAATGTTGGATCGAAGACCCACCATATTCCAAAAATCGATATGAGGAAGTTTGATGGCAAGGCTCCTACAACATGGATATTACAGATGGAGCAATTTTTCGATCTCAATAATGTGCAAAACACACAAAAGGTACATATTGCAACTTTATATTTGGAACCAAATCAGTTTGTATGGTATCAATGGCTTTGCTCTCATAAACAATTTATCACTTGGGAAATTTTTACGGAAGAATTGGTAGCACATTATGAGGATACAAAAACAAACACTTTTTTTAGCCAATTGATAAGTCTCAAACAAAAGGGTTCAATAATGGAGCACATTGAGGAGTTCCAAAAATTGAACATAAGGGTAAAAGATATTCCAGAGGAGCATAGGATTAATGTGTTCATAGGGTTTTAAAGGATAATATCCAACATGATGTTCGCCTTTGGGAACCTGATTCATTAGAGAAGGCATTCAGGTTAGCAAGAAAAATGGAAAGAAAAATTATGGCAACTAGGAAGCATACCACTGACATCTATAAAGACGGAAGTGGTTTTGCC